>JAIXNV010000302.1:0-44670 GCA_020917445.1 Riparia riparia
GCAATGGAAGTGTTTGAGAAAGGAGAGAAGATCATCCAGATTCTCCTGAAAGCTGGTTTTGCCATCAAGCAGAGCAAGGTCAAGGGACCTGCCCGAGAGATCCAGTTCCTGGGAGTAAAGTGGCAAGATGGACGGCGGCAGATTCCCACTGAGGTCATCAATAAGATCACCGCAATGTCTCCACCAACCAGCAAGAAGGAAACACAAGCCTTCCTAGGTGCCATAGGTTTCTGGAGGATGCACATTCCTGAGTACAGCCAGATTGTGAGCCCTCTCTACCTGGTGACCCGCAAGAAGAACGATTTCCACTGGGGCCCTGAACAGCAACAAGCCTTTGCCCAGATCAAGCAGGAGATCACTCATGCGGTAGCCCTTGGCCCAGTCAGGACAGGACCAGAGGTGAAGAACGTGCACTACTCAGCAGCCGGGAACAATGGCCTTTCCCTAGAGCCTTTGGCAGAAAGTGCCTAGAGAGACTCAGAGCCGATCATTGGGATTCTAGAGCCGAAGCTACAGAGGGTCTGTTGAGGGTTACAGGGTCCGAAGCCAACTACACTCCAACAGAGAAAGAAATCTTAGCCGCCTATGAAGGAGTTCAAGCTGCCTCAGAAGTGATTGGCACAGAACCACAACTCCTTCTGGCACCTCGACTACCAGTGCTGGGGTGGATGTTTAAAGGAAAGGTTCCCTCCACCCATCATGCCACCGACGCCACGTGGAGCAAATGGATTGCCCTCATCACTCAGCGCGCCCTCATTAGAAACCCAAATCTCATTGGAATTTTGGAGATAATTACAAACTGGCCAGAAAGTGAAAACTTTGGTCTCACAGATAAAGAGAAGCAGGAACACCTAGGCACGAGACCGAGGGGTAGATCTAACCATGGACAGTATTTCTCAGGTTATCCATGACTGTGAGACGTGTGCTACCATCAAACAGGCGAAGCGGGTGAAGCCCCTATGGTATGGCGGGCGATGGTCCAAGTGTAAGTATGGGGAGGCCTGGCAGATTGACTACATCACCCTTCCCCAAACCCGCCAAGGCAAGCGCTATGTGCTGACCATGGTGGAAGCCACCACTGGATGGTTAGAGACCTACCCTGTGCCCCATGCTACTGCCCGGAACACCATCCTGGGCCTTGAAAAGCAAATCCTGTGGAGACATGGTACCCCTGAGAGAATTGAGTCCGACAACGAGACTGATTTCAAGAACAGCCTTATAAACACCTGGGCTAGAGAACATGGCATTCATTGAGTGGGTGCACCATATTCCTTATCATGCGCCAGCAGCCGAGAAAGTTGAACAGTGCAATGGCCTGCTTAAAACCATTTTGAAGGCACTGGGTGGGGGGACTTTCAAGAACTGGGAGATTCATTTAGCAAAGGCCACCTGGTTAGTGAACGCTCGAGGTTCCACCAACCGAGCAGGCCCTGCCCAATCTGAGCCCCTGAGAACAAGAGATGGAGATAAAGTTCCAGTAGTACACGAGAGGAATTTGGGAAAAACTGTTTGGATTAATTCTGCCTCCAGCAAAGACAATCCCGCTCGTGGGGTTGTTTTTGCTCAGGGACCTGGCTGCACATGGTGGGTGATGAAAAAGGATGGAGAGACTCGCTGCATAACTTAAGGGGACCTTGTTTTTCGGTAAACACTATGACTGTGTCTGTATTTTTATTCACATGTGTATGTATATGTATATTATTTAAAGGTTTAAATTCCATATAATATCTTGGTATGGGAAAAAATTCGGGGTGGATAATGTTGAGGGTTAAGTTTTCCTGTAGAATTTTTCCCCCCCATAAGTTGCTAAGAGACTAAATACTGATAGTTAAAGGGTGCTCAACCCGGACAAAGGAAGTTGATCACTTAGTTTTGGGGAAGGGAAAAGGCTCCCGAGAGCTGAGGGTAGTGGACTCATCTGCTCTTGGCTTTCCAGGGAGGACGGTCGGGCGACTGGCTAGCTGCATGGAGTCCACAGTTAACGGAGGAGTCTGGTCCTAAGAATTCTATCATCTGTAAGAGCGCCCAGGAATTCGGAGTTTCTTCACTGCCCTGCTGGATTTTGGGTCAGCCCGGGACCAGCCGCTGCAGGTTCTCTGGCACTGCTCGCTTCACCTGCCAGGGCAACCCCTGCCTGCCGAGGACACCCCAGCGCTTCCAGCCATCAGCACCGGAGTTTCCACCGTTTGCCCCTCAGGGTTCTTAGTTCTGTTTTACTATTATTATAATTGCTGTTGTTGTTTGTCTGTCCTGTTATATTTACTAGTAAAGGACTGTTATTCCTTTCCCCATAGCTCTGACTGAAAAGTTTTGTTTTTTTTTTTTTTTAATCTTCCAAATTATAATAACACAGAGGAAAGGATTTGAATTCCCCATTCCTAGAGAGGCCTGGCTCTCCCTAGCAGACACTTGTCTTTTCAAACTGAAACAGTAGCTCAAGCACATCTTTTTGCCTTCTTCTATATCTGTTGATATTTCATCTGCTGGTGTGGAAGTTACATGTGATCAAATCATCAGCTGGTGTAAACTTGCTGTAACTACCCTGGATAAAGGCCTAAACTTCAAATTCTTGTACTTTGGAAATAAGATTTGTGTTCCGCTTATACAAATACAGATTTCTGAGGAAGTCTAGTTTGTACTGAAACAAAGAGACACCTAACTGACTGTATTGGGTCTGGCTGAGATGGAGTTAATTTTCCCATAGCACCCCTCAGAGTGCTGTGCTTTGCATTGGCTGCTAGAAGGGTCTTGATAACACCTCACTGTTTTGGCTCCTGCTGAGCAGTGCTGGCACAACATCAGCGCTGTTTTCTCCAACACTGCCCTCCACCAGCAGGCTGGGGTGAGCAAGAAGCTGGGGGGCACACAGCTAGGCCAGCTGACCTAAATTGACCAAAGGGATCTTCCATATCACACGATGTCAGCTCAGATATAAAAGCTAAGGAAATGAGAAGGAGGAAGAGAAGGTCATTCATTATTTACAACATTTGCATTTTGGAGCAACCACTATGCATGCTGAAGCCCGGCTTCCCAGTTCATCACTTGCCAATGGGAAGTAGAGGATAAAAATATTTTTTTCCTCTTTCTTGCACACACACTTTGAATTTTGCTTTAGTAAACTGCCTTATCTCAACCTATGAGTCATTTTCTGTCTTATTTTCTCTTCCCTGTCCAGCTGAGAAGGGAGAGTGATAGATAAGGTTGGAATCCAGTCAAGGTGAACCCACCACATTCAAAAAGTGTGCTTCAGACTAGAATTTGCTTGATACCCAAATTAATGAAATGCAATTGCTGTGCTTCATCTGAATGGCAAAGTCAACATAGATAACATTCACAGATAAACTATGACCAGTTTTTAGAAAGTTTAGTAGAAATCTTTCTGCCTTGGTCCTCTCCAACCTGCACAGTAAATGTCTGTCTATCTATCTGCAACAGAGGCTGCTGCTTGACATCTGAACAAATATTTGAGACCTGTGAACACTGTGTCTCTACTTGGCATCTAAATTTAATCTGTACCCTAAGTTAGTACATTATGTCTAAGGGAGCAAGTATAGACAGAGATGGATACAGTTTGTCTGTGATCCAAGCTGCTGCATATCTTGTCTGGTTATAAGAGAGATCTCCCTTTCATGTAATGTAGGAATACAGCTGAGACCAAAGCTGGCTCGTTTCTGCCCAGCTTGGAGCACCAGCAAAACAAGCTGCTGTCTGTCTGTACCTGTCTATGAAGACTGTTGTGATGGGACATAGGAGTTACAAGACTCACAGTGAAGCCCTGAGGTTTGAGTCTGGGTGGAGGCAGGAGCCAGGTGATATAATTAAGACAATCTGAAATCAAGAACCAGAGATATATAATGCTCATTAGCTTAACAGAATAAGGCAGGTATACAATTGGATGTAGGGTTTGGCACCAGGAAGCTTGCATGCACTTTGACAAGAGCATAGCTGAACTTCAGATGGAGCTGGAAAATCAGGGAGTGTAATTCATGAAGTAAGTGAAGGAGGAGCAGTCAGAGCAACAGCAAGGACAGATGGCTGGGGACAGAACTACAAATGAACAGGTGGTGAATGCCAGCAGGATCCTGAACAGTAAAGCCAAAGACAACAACAGAGACTCTGAGGCAAGGCAGAGAACAGAGTTCAAGGCACTGTACTTGTTCTCAGGACATCTTTTGTATACACCCCACCTGCCAACATCTAATGACCTCTGTCTGCTGGCTGTAACACTTGTTTTGGGAGTTGGGTCCACTTCCCAAGGGCACAGCACCCAACAGCTGGCTATATGAGGCAAAAGTCATCTTCCTTGGCTAGTCATTGCATAATCATACCTGGAAGGGAATGCATTAATTAAATTCAGTGAAGTTAGAGGAGGACTGTAAAGAAATCTGTGGAACATTTGTTTTCACACGTATTAATCAATATAATGAGGTGCAGTCATGTAATGGTCCCATTGAAACCTCTTAGGCCTAGTAGGTACGAATATGCTTACATATACACTAATTAAGTAAGCATATACTTACAAAGGCCTCTATTTCAATAGAAGTAGGAGCCTTAATTTTAAAGGGTATGAAAATACGTAATTGGGCATATCAGTACCTGCAGGGCTGAAGATGGTGCAAGAAGATGGGTTAGTTCTCTGGCATGTATATCAGTCATTATAATAAAACCTTCTGCTGCAGTTGTGTACATATTTGCACACTACCTGGACATTAATTATGATATTTGTTTTAATCCAACCAGGTGCATATAACTACAATTCTGTCCATAGCACCCATTGCTCTTGTGAAGTGCAACAGAACTGGTTGCAAGTCTTTTTCCCTTGGCACATCTTCTTCTGGCTGAAAAGATGCAAAGCTTGCACATATATGCATGCATGTATGTATGACAGAAGCTGGACTTCTGCCAAAGTGCCATTTGACCCTATGTCAGCTTTTGGCTTTTTAAAACCAAAAAGCTTTTGGCCTTTGCCATTTTGGTGGTGATCAGTTCATCCCCAGCTCTCTTTAGACTTATAAAGTATTAGTAAAGCAGTGAGATGGGTGTTTCAGGATGGGATATCCTTATATAATTATAAATGTACACGGGGAAGTCTAAGTAAAGCGAATTAGCCTGCAGGCTGAATTATCCCCATTTGCTTGTTTCTGTCAGATACTTTCTTCAAACAATTTTTTTTCTTTCATTAACATACATAAGATGGTAAAATGCACTCACAGTAACGTCTTCAGAATTTATTGACAGTGGTTTTTGTTTAATCCAAGATTAAAAAAAAAAAAAAGCACAATAATTTCAAATAATTTCCTATTTTTTTTTTACATTAAATAAGGAAATTTAAAAAGTAATGTCATATCTCAGAGCATGTTTAGGATGTGTATCCAAAGCAAATGCGAGGTTTCCAGTGCTTTTTGGTTTTTTTCAGATGACTTTATTATGTTCCAGTAAACTGATTGTAATAATGTCTTATCCTTGCTCTAGCTGGAAGTTTTGCCAGTTCTTTTCTTTTTAAAGCAAGGACTCTCTTGTTTGCTTTTTATCAAGTAGTTTAAAAAGGAAATTGTCATAAAGTTTTAGGATTATTTTGCTCTGGTACTACAACCTAAAAATCTATCGCATTAGAGTTAAGAATCACATGTTTCTCATGAAATAGCCATGTTTCTTTTCAATCTCATGCTGTACAAAAAGAATTGATTTTTCAGTAATTTTCTGAATTAAAATGCATTAATTCTCTCATTTAATGCACTTTTACATCCTAGACATCCAAATTCTACTGACTCTTTCCAGTGATCATAGAGTCTAAGGAGACTGTTCCCCTAAGATGGGTGCCTGAAGTCAGGCAGCATTAATATACCCTATTTCACATTCATTTAAGTCACTAAAATGCAAGTGCAAAGTGGAATGAAAGTTCCTGGCTTCTTGTGGGATTATTTTAAACACTCCCATTACATTTTCTATGCACACCTGTACATGACTGGACAGTGAATCAAGCTCTTTCAATTACATGTCAGGCTGCAACTGAAATTAGTAAAGGAAGCAGAATCTAGAGACTCACCTTGCAGAAAAGCACCTGAAAGAAATTACTGTTATTCACAGCTTTAGCTACAGCCCTTGTATTTCCATAGCTTTCACTGTTGATCATGTGCTTTATAGATCTGTTTTGGAAATGTGTGTCATTAGAGAATGTGAGTTCCAGTTCGATATTCCATAGTAGGCTGCATACTACTTAATGTTGGTCGCATCTTCATCAGTGGTTCAATGTAATACGAGCAGATCAGCAGCTGAAAATGGCTGGAACTGATTCCTCCATTTAAAGAACCATGGAATAATTTAGGTTGGAAAAGACTTCTAAGATCATTTAGTCTACATTAACCCAGTGTCATGGGTTAGTACAGTTTGGTTTTTTAGTTATAGAAGAATGTAGAATAATTCTCCAGGTCAGGACCTGGGAATTGCTTTAGAAAGGACAGGAAACTATCAGAGGGTTAGTTGGAATATTGGCATCTGTTCTGACCACTGAAAATTGTTGGCTATGCCTTTGGGAAGTACCAAATAAAACCCCTTAATTTCCTTTGGCCAGGGAAAGACAGGTAACATCGAGTTGGGCCTGCTGCTCCCCCCTTTTTGGGGGGGAGCTGGCCTGAGGCCTGGCCGGATTCCATCAGCTCCCGGGTGGGGAGGGGAAGGAGAGGTTGCTGCTTTACAACAACTACTTTCTCTAAACTTCCCTGGAGAAGGGAGAGTTCTCTGCCAGGGCCCTGATAAAAGTTATGGGCACCATTTAAGCTGAGGCTGCCCCGATTTACACTGAGGGGTGGGCTAAGAAGGCATTTATGATCCTGCCTGGGTTTTTTTGTTGTTGTTTTTGTGACTCTGGACTGCCCAGATGCCCTGACCTCTGATGTTTCTGTGTGGGTTCTTCCTCCCTCACCATAGAAGCCTTGAACATCTAACACCACGAGCTACAGAGAGAGAGACAAAGACTCCGAGCAGATTTAACCCTTTCCTGGCAACATGAAGCTTCCAGAGCTTAGCCCTTCTCTGAGAAAGTAAGAAAGGACAGAGTGGACATAAGGAAAAAAACAGCATGAAGTCAGTAGAGCAAGAGTAAAAAGACGATTGGGACAGAGGGTTAAAGAGTTGGTTCCATTCTTACTTGAGCCATGGAAATGAACTTTATATTTAGATCATTCCTTTAAATCATGGGAAAGATACGCATTTGGGGAGATGATTGTTTTGTGTGTGGATTTGAGCAAAGGTGTTTGTGATAGACTAAGTAACATTAATCCTATAAGATGCTTGAACAGAGAGAGATGAGAACCTCTCTGTGCCAGTGAAGAAGTGAGAAGATATCTCTGTACCTTGAGATGAAGAATCCTTTGCTTTAGACTTATTCATTTTGAAAGGTGACACCTTAGTATGCAAAAGTCTAAGACCCATGGCCCGTGAGCAGCTTGGGAACCTGCTAATGGGAGGGGTCACAAAGGCAGGTTTTCCCAGGCAGCTGTTTTTGTGACAGTTAAAAAACCCACAAGGGAAGTTCTAAGTTGTCAGTGGGATCCATGACTCTAAAAGAGACTCATCCCCTAAAGAATTAATGAAAGACTATTGTCAAATAGTGAAACTGACTGAAAATTACAAGTTTTATCTCTTTATGTTGTTTTGTAGGAAGGCAAACAGTTTGTAAGGGGAGGGAAGAGTGGTTTTTGAAGTTTCATTCTGTTTTAATTTTTTTCCAACTTTCTTTTTTTCTATTCTTTTAGTGTGTGTTAATAAAACTATTTGTTAATTTTTAAAGTTGAGCCTGTTTTGTTTTTCTCCTAGTCTCTCTCCCACAGAAAGAGAAAGTACTAAGACCAGAATTTAGTGAACGTGAAACCACTACACCCAGCATAGCCAACTCCACTGCTTAAACCATGTCCCTAAGTGCCACTTCCATAGTGACTCAATCACTTCCCTGGGATACATACATATGTGCACGTTACCTTAGATCAGATTTTCTGTTCTGCTTGAACTATTTCTAGGTTTATATTGTAGGTGGTGCCTACCTTACCTGTGGTTCAGAATCCTTGTGCTCTAATTACGGTGGCAGTGTAGCTGGTATACTTTTGGAGTGAAAGTTAAAGTTTCATTTCCCTCAGAAAGAATATCCTATGTATGCACCAAACCCACTCAGCAAACCAAGCCAATGCAGAGTGAGTGAGGATGATCAGAGCATGGACTTTAAAACTTCACTGTTTTTCTGAATAAAAACCCAGCTGGAGATGCAGCTTCTAGATACCAAAGATTGCCTCTGGAGACAGCTCCTGCTCTACTGCACGTCAGTGACCAAATCCTCAGCAGGATGAGGACCCTCGGCTTTAATTAAATTGCGTGTAATATTACTGCATATCAGGGCTGTGAGCTACATCACTACCTCAGCACTACTAAAGCTGGCATTTAGAATGATGGAAAGCAGTTGGAGAATTTCAGTCTTTACTTTTTTCAGTGACATTCATTTGTGTATAGTGGGTATAGTATATACAGCTATCCTAGGTCTTACATTTAGGGAGAATTCACTTTTAAAGAACTGAAGTAGATACTTGCTTTAACTTTTTTGGAAGCAAATAAGATATGACAGAAGTTACTGTGAAGATTAAATCATAATAATATAAAAAACTTGTATTTCATTAAATATGTTTCTAATAAATCACCCTTAATATTCTTATATTTGTAGTGTTTCAGAATAATTTGCTACTGTCCCAAGGCATGAACTTTTCAGGCTGACAATGAGAGCACTTTGCTTGCAGCTCATTTAAAATAGATTCATCCAGCCACATCTTTGGCACCCAGCCATCCAGGGGACTTGAGAAAGTTAGGGAAAAAAAATTCTCTCCTATTACCACCATTGAAGGAGATCTGTAGGCTGAGTGTTAGCAATGTCTATATTAACTGAGATACGAAGATAGGTTTTCTGATAGGTGGAATTAATGTGTCAGAGTCTGTGGATTGTAGACCACAAACAGTAGAAGCAGAGAGATATCTTGTCAATTTGATTGTCAGCTGCTTGTTTGCAGGCATTACTACATTTTCTATATGTATTTCTATTACTATGTAGTAAGGTGATGAGTAATAAAGAAGGGCGTATTTTAAAAGGTATTGTCATAATAACTATGAAGACTGGTAACATTTAGCAAACCTGATGTGGCTGCTGTTACAAAGAGGTTGGTAAGGTCTAAGCACACTTATTTTACCAGGGAAACTACCCTGGTTTGCCATTTCCTTCCATGTTGCAATCTGAAGTATGGTTGGTAAAATCTTAAATTTTTGCTGATTTGATAAAACTAGCTGACATGAATTAGCTTTTAATCCTTTTTCTTTAGTACATGTTGGGATGTTGCATTAATTATCAGTGATTCATCCTTCACACACTATGCCTAATGTTCCTATAACTATATATAATGTTCCTATAACTAGGACTGTTCATATTATTGATTTGAACTCTATGGCCCAAAGTCACAGCAATTATATCTCAAAGCCCTACTTTTCTTCTATTAAAATCCTTGCTCCTAAAAACCCATTCAAAGTCTAGCTCCTTGACTGTCTCAGGAAGGAAGCGCTGAACTCCTTCAGTCTATGTGGAGAAGAATCAGTAATAAGCTTGGCTGCAAAACACCCCCAGGAATAACAATGAAACTCTGGCAGTATTATCACACTGAAATTTCTCACCTCACAGGTCCTTGATCCATTTCAATTTATTCCACCAATCCTTTGGCATCCTGACAAGCCAAATATCAGTCAGAATCACAAGTATAGGCAGTTACCTCATCACTGATGACACCCATCTGTCCTTTGGTCATGTCCTTCATGTGTTCATAATACTGGAATTTGCTGAACTGTCCTGAATAAGACATCTAAAGCAAATTAAATACTTCTAATTATATCCTTACGGAAAAACTTTGAAGATTTTTCTCATTTATGGTTTTCTTCTTGCTCATCGGATATTTCTCAGCGGCCTTCCTGTGTTATGCTTGAAAAGCAAGTATAGAAACTTAACTGGAAGAAAGAAGAAATAGGAAAAAGGGAGGACAACCTCTAACTCGGTCAAGAGTGTGCAGAAGCTAAGAAGTGGAGGCAGTAACTCTTCAAAAGAGGGCAGAAGGACTAGAAGCTGATTCAGGAAGCATACAAGATGTTTGCAGCCTTCAAATACCAAAAGACTATTACAAAGTGTAAGGACTCAGAAGAACCCAAATCTTATTAGCCAGGCTCTATTGTACTGTATGGATGTTTTTATGATCTAGGTTACAGCCATCTTCTGCTACATGATAACATCTTATGGCCAAACTAGCTCTTCTCACTTGTGTGTACACTTTGTACTCACAGCATATTGACCACATTGCACACTAAAGGTAATGATTCTCTGTAATCTGTGATCCATGTAAGAATGGTAAGCACCTTGAATCTTCTTTTTCATGGATAAAATTTTCATTGAAACATCTGTGCTTGCTGTGATTTCTTAGGCTTTCAAAACTGGCAAGTTTATTTAAAATCAGCAGTTCATTTAAAGTCTATATGCAAGCCAACTACACTGACACAAATTAGCACAAAGCAGACATTCCTCTGATTCTGACATAATATCAAAGCATGCCCTTAAGGCCTCCTTCAGGTGCACATCTCCACAGTCTGCTCTGGTTATTGCCTTTATGTCTGGCAGTTCAAAATCAGCAGTGATATTTTTGTGCCTACCCTCTTTCCTCATAACATTTTTCTTTTTGTTTTACAAATCATCTGTAAAATGCAACATTCAAATATCACAAGAAAAATATTTTGGTTCACTTAGACACAGACTAATTATGAAGTGTTTCCAGCATCATTCTACAAGTACATATTAAACAGTCACTTTGCAAGGCAGTGCAAAATCTTCAAGCTATGCTCACATCTGCCTTTGCATCCCAGTGATGCCACAAAGAACAGGAAAAATAGGTGGTTGTTGCTGAGACACGCAAAGCAGTCACACGGAGAGAGAGGTTTTGCAGGGTAGAGGTTCCTCCGTTCCGACTCAAGGCTGAGACAGGGCGGAGAGAGAGCTTCTTTGTATATTTCTTACTTTTTATATATTTGTGGGTCTAGAAGAAGATTG
Organism: Riparia riparia; assembly: GCA_020917445.1. Taxonomy (NCBI): domain Eukaryota; kingdom Metazoa; phylum Chordata; class Aves; order Passeriformes; family Hirundinidae; genus Riparia; species Riparia riparia. The sequence goes on from JAIXNV010000302.1 coordinate 11,114, forward strand.
GCTTCTGGGGTTTTTCACCTTTCAGCCAAGTGGCTAGACCAACTGCCAGTTACAATTGTTTTCAGGTTAGAAATATGCAAAGGACAGAGAATGAAAAACAAAGGATTTTTTTATGTTACATATGTGGGAAAAAGGTAGAACTGCTTCTAATATTGTACAGTAACTAAAAAGATCTGACTCCATTTTATGAAAATTCAAAAGGCTATAAAAAACTTAGCAAAACTAGGGTAACAGGTGGTTTCTCAAATAGTTGTTAGTCTGGCAACAATACCAATGTGCATGTGCCAATCGAGGAAGATGTTGCCTCTAAAATGTTTAAAAAATTTAAGAAGGGGGGAGGGTTTAAAGTTTTTTGGGTTTTTTTTTGTTTGGTTTTTTTTTTTTTAAGTTAGTTTTTTTTTAAATGAGAAAAATGTTTTGTTCTGAAGACTTATCATGGATCTTCCTAACAGTAATGATGTATCCTCATTTTTTTCAATGACATTTTCCCAACCCAGCTCTTTCTCTGCCATTGGTAAAGTAGGGAGGAGGCCATGGCTGGAAAAGTTGTGATATTCTAAATCACAGGGAGGCAAAGGGGAGGAAATACATTGTGTTCCTCTGTTACTTTCCCTGTATTGCCCCACAGTGCCAATATGCAGACTTGGTAGATTTGCAGTCTTAGAAGAAATGCCTTAGGTCTTTCAGCTTCCACATAATTACTGAAAAGCCAGGTAACAGACCTCATCAGTGTAATCTCTTTTATCTTCATCAAAGTTCTCATCATTCAGTGGATGTCAAGTTGGAGGCTGGTGCGGAACTCTCCAAGAGTTGTCTCCCATAACCTCTCTTCTGGTGATTGTCAAGGCTTATGTGAATGTTCAGCCTCACTTCTCACGGCTTGTCTTGCAATCCCTGTAGCTTTGCCTTACCAAATGTAGGTGTTACTTAAATGCTAGTAACATTCAGAAACTAATTTGTTGTCCACTGCAGTTATTCTCTATGCTTTCATAGAATCATAGAATATGCTGAGTTGGAAGGGATTCATCAGCATCAAGTCCAACTCCTCATCTTGCAGAGGAAAAATGCAACAATTTTCCTGTTGAAATGATGCAAATAATAAGAAAACCCAAAACAACGCATCCCCCTGATGTTATATATCTCTGATACCAAAACATCTGTTGACCTCCATATCATCTGTATTTCTATAAAAATTAATGAAAAGAATGAACCGTGACATGAAAAGCATTATGGACTGTGGCTGGTTCTGTCCCCGCACCGGGCAGATGCTGACCTCTGGCTAGCTCTGGTCAGCACAGCCACAGAAGTTCCCAGTTCGGGTGGGCACGCAGGTTATCTTTACCTGCTGGATTGGCTTCTCAGCAGCAGCTGGACCTAATAGTGTTGTGACAGCAACGGCAGCAGAAGAAAAGGCTGGGTCTCAGCTCGTTAAAAGATGTTTATTTACGCCAGCTGCAGGAAGTCCACAGCTGGTCCAAACCTCAGGCCAGAGAGGCCAGAGACCAAGAGCAGAGAGCAAAGCAGAGCAGAGTTTGAATCTCCCTCCTCCACTTTATAAGTGGGGGAGGGGTTCAAGGGGGGTTACAACAAGATAACAAACCAGGGGATTCAGGGGGTAACAAGGTGTGCCCACCCCCAAGCCTTGGACCACTAAAATCCAGAGCCAAAGGAATTCCCTCCAGGGGACCTATCACCTGAAACCCTCTCCCTGAGATTTTGCAATCTGGGAGGGATCCCCAAAGTGATAGACAGGCTGCCCCAGAGCGGTGGGGTGCAGAGGGGATGTTCCAAGTCAGGTGGGGGGTGGGAAGACTGACACAAAACACCTTATTATACAGAAAACACAAAAGGGCTACAGAACTGGGGATACAGTGAAATGAACCATAACATAAACTTCTTATAAAAACCTAACAAAACACTTCTTGCATTGCCACAATGGACTTTACAGAGAAAACGCAAAATAGAAGAGAAGATTATAGATGTAAGCAGATATGTAAGAATTTACCCCATGAGTCCCAGCGCAAACCTAAAGAAGGTATTTTGGACTGACAGTGCAGAATGCTGAGGCCCCTGATCCTGGGGAAGCACTGCCTGTTCACCTGGTCTAGCCAAGCTGCAATGACAGAAGCAACCACAGTGGATAAATGACCTCGTGCCAATACCCCGAGTACTTGAAGATCAGCCAGCTACAAATGTGTCTGAGAAATTGAGCTCTGCCATAGCAAAGAGAAGGTGTTACAGCGTCTTACTGCAATGATCATATGATTTCTCTTCAAGATGCAACTTGCATCCAAGCTGGCCTCAGGGCAGAGCTACGGCTGCATCTCAGAAGTGGATATATTTTACCTCTCTACTTCCTACAGTTTTGGAGACCAAGTTTCTGCCATTTTAATTATTCATTTCCCACTCTTCAGAAATTCAGTTCCTGCAAGGAACAACCTCCTAGCAGTCCACAGCTTTGTTACGAGAGCAAGCAGAGGGGCAGGTTCTGATCTTAAGCCTGCCAAAATCCAAGAAGCATTTGGACGAGTCTCTCAGGCACATGGTGTGATCCTTTGGAGTGGTCCTATTCAGGGCCAGGATTTTGACCTGATGATCCTTGTGGGTCCCTTCCAGCATAAGATATTCTATGGTCTCCAAAAGTATTCCTTTCCCCATCCAGGAGCTGTCAGCTGCTGCTGACTGCCCCAAATGGCTACTACAGTCCAAAGTCACCACCTGAAAAAGTGAATTTTTTGTATGGCTTAAGATACATTTTTATGGTAATATTTGCTTCTAATGGAGTTTCTCTCTGTAGTAAGTCTGAAGCACTTGTGATCAGTATAGGAACTGTCTGAGCCTCAGTCTGAGTTCCTATGTGCTTGCTAGCAAAAATATAGTGATTTTCTAAACACACAGTTTGGAAGAGAGTATAATTCTGAAAATAAAACTAAACTTGGTCACTTAAGCTTTTCCAGCATTAGCTACATCCAATTTCAAGAGCAATAGGAATGAGAAAAGTTTATTATTACACTCAAAATGCCATCTTTGAACAGTAATTATCGTTCTGTCTTTACAGAGATTATCAGAGCAGTGGTGTTGAGTTTGAAAAAAGTAAGTTCAGGCCACAGACTGCTGTCTTATTTAAGAGGAATGGAAATCTGAAAGTATTTAAATTACACCAATTTAAAATTGGCAGAGAAAATGTATTCATAAGTCAAGATGATCTTTGTAAAACACTAGCACACCAACCTATTTTACAATGCTTGTACTGCAGTTCAAGAAAATTTTTGATTTTTAACTGGAATCAGAATGAAAGAATAAAAAGCTTGTTTGAAGAGACCTACTTGCAAAGGCAAATGTGGCAGCCATTTTGTGCTTAGCATTAATCACACTCTGTTTTGATGCTAGTTCTGCTGAAAACTGGGATGTTGTCCAAGGCATTGGGGTTATTCCCCTTTCTTTTCAAAATAATCCCTGAATTCTTTGACATCCAGAAGCCCCAGGTCAATATCTTGTTCAAAAGATGAAGCCACTAACTACTTAGACTTCTGTCCACAGCATCAGGAAATGAGATTTGAACATGACCTCTCAGCCTAGGAGTGTGAGAGCCACAGCCTGAGCCACACTGGCACTTGTCCGCACTACTCTTGCTGCCCAACGGTCCTGGTGAGAGGGAGGGAGGGATGGACGGATGGATGGCAGGCTAGATACACATACGCATGTGCACACATGTAAAAGCACCCCACAAGGGTAACTGAAAAAGAATGAAGCATGAAGATGATGTTGGATGCGTCAGTAAATCACAGCACACACTTACTATACACTTACATGGGTTTAAAAAAAACCTGGAGTTGTGAGACAGAACATGAGTAGTAGAAAATCCTTATAAACTCTTAGGCCTGCATGCTGGGGCAAATGTTGTCCCTGAGGCAATATCGAAACAAACAGAAGATGTGCAGGTGTCAGGGTGGGGCTACAATAATAATCCCCAAGGGCTATTGTACGTCTGTTTCACAAATTCTATGTTTTTAGGATTAAATCTGATTTAAAAACTTGCATCAAGATAAATTCGCTCCAAGAGAAAATGCCCCTGTGATAAAGTACTTCTGTGAGAATGATCCATTTTCATTGTTTTTGTTGTTTCTTTTGTTGTTGTTTTAACATGGTTTCAAAGGTAGTTTCAGCTAAAAAAAAAACATTTCCTGACAATCTTGACTCAGGAATTCACATTGCTGCAGGCTACCTCTGCAAGGCAGGGTGACCTTTAGAGCAGCATAGTCCCAGCCTAAGCTTTTTCCCACCCCTTCTTGCTACACAAAACCTTGGCTAAGACTGTGAGAGTGCAAGTCTGGTTTAGCTCTACTTGGCACCTGGAGTTGAGATCTGTGGAAAATGTTGATCTGAACTCAAGCTATTATCCAGAGTTAGACCCCAAGTTACCTTGTTTTTCTTGCTGTTTTAACCTCTTAGTTAAGTGAGCTGAGCTGTTACCAACTCCCCTGTAGATATGTCATAAACAGACAGTAGCAAGTTACTCAATGATTGCACAATGCTGTTACAATCATGCAATGGCTTTCAAGGGAAATTAATTTTAGGAAAGTACTTAATGTATTTACATGCATCTTTTAAATCAGTTTTGACATGGAAACAAGGAGGGACCAACATCTTATAACCAGCTCTTTGCTGACACAAAAAAAAAATCACTAAAAGATTGAGAACTCCCACTCTGTGTGCCTCTGAACAACTCCTACTGGCCTTCCCATTTTGAAGTATAAACTTCTGTTGGAAACACGTAGCAATATTTTTATTTGTTACACAGCTGGCTCAAAGGTTTCCTTCTGCTGGAGGTTTTCTCCTGCCTGTAAACCCTCTTTCTTGAAGGACATCTCAGTGAACTTTCCACTGTGAAGTTTACCTGAATAGCAGATAAAGTGGGGAAATAATTCCACTGAAAAAAGTCATGGAGTTAACCAATAAAGTAATGTGAGTAGTAGTTAAAATATTAAGAAAAAAATTTTAAGTAGCAGCCCTCAAGAAGACAGACTTGCATTTTCTTGTAGCATTACTGCAGTCAATGCATTTAATTGAGATCTATGCTTATATGAAAGCAGATTCCTTTTACTTAAAAATGGCTGTCATATCCCTGATAAATATATAAAAACCAAAGAAATCACACATAATCTCATGTAGGTAGCTCTACCTTTATGGGAGAACACAGATCATAACTGAAGATGAAGAGGAATGCACAAGGTTATCTGTCTTGCTTGCAGTGTCATAGGCCAACCGAAAGCAAGGTCAGACTCAGAGTTATGCATTAGTATGATTTGTTATGAAAAGTGGCATTTAAATATTTAAATGTACCAGGTCCTATGTGTTTAATTTCATTGTTTAATCATTGCATAGTTTCCCAACTAAGTCGTAGTTGGCACAGAGTTGTGGGTTGCTCTTTATGTGCTGCAGCAGCTTTTCAGAGCCTTTCAGTGATGGTGAGACATTTCAGCTATACTTTATTCCTTTTTTGCTCTTGAAGCTGTACATCAAGGTATGCAAACTTGCCAAAATTTTCTTCCCTGCACCATGGTAAAACCAAGATATCCCAGTATATATTCAGCAATGCCTATACAGAAATTCTTGCTCTTTTAGAGTGCAGCTATAAATTCCAAGTTAATGTATTGTGCCAGGAGTAGGGCACAGAGTAGATGCACATCCTACTGCTAATAACAGGAGTTGCATACATAAAAATATCTTGCACCACACTAAAGAAGAACTTTGAGGCATTTAAATGACCCTTATCAGGTTGTAGCTACTGTGTAAGATAATAGGCTCCAACAAAAACCATAGATGGCATCCTAGCTGTCTCATTGTTGTATACACTAACAAACCTTCCTAACATCACATACTTCATACAAAATAGGCATCCTCACTGGAGGAATGGGATTGCCTGCTAAGGACTGCAACCCTGCTGGGTCTAGTTTAAATAGACAGCAGATTAAACAATTGAGATAAAAATGTAAAACCAGAAATGTTTATACTAGCATTGCCGAGCACCGAAAGCTTAATAAAGTGAAGTCATATGTGCTCCCACATTAAAATTTACTATGGTATTTACAAAAAAAAGCCAGAGGGGAGTAAGGACCAAATAAATGGAGGCAGAGGGGAAAGACAGATTTAAGACAGAGACGAGAAAAGAAAGTAAGACATCATAATGCAAACATGCAACAAGCATTTGGAAGTAAGCTACTTGAAAATCAGTGCTAAGCAGTGTGGCTTTGAACATTTATTCAAATATTTATTTCTGATCCTGCTTTCCCTCCATGCCCAGTGGAAGACCCCTTTGACAGGCCTTCTTCTGCTGCAGCCAGATGAGATGGCTCAGCATCAATGCAGGGTATATATCTGTCTGTGTTTGTATGTGTAGGTTTGTATATGTGTTTGGCTTGCCCTGGAAAAACTTCTGAGAGCTCTCTTATATCCCCAAGAGGATAATTCTGTCTTTCCAGGGGAAAATCTGAAAAATACACTCCTAACAACAAAACAGCCCCGAAATCACCCTTCCTTGTGCCTTATGTTTTAGATAACTTTTTTTTTAGCATAGTGGTGGATGCTAAATTTAATCTTTGGACTGCTGCAAGCATTTCGCTAATAGGGATATTTCAAACATATACTAATGAAGAATTTTAAATATGCTCCTAAAACTTATATAAATTTATGTTATAATTCTACCTCCATCTCCAACATAACCTCAGTTTGTGTGACCTTGAAACCCCCACAAGGAATTACAGGTATCTTATGCAGAGTTCACATGAGAGCAAGTCCTTTTCTTCCTTCCTAGTGAATCCTTGATTGCACTGTAACTAATGCAGCCTGCTGCATAGTTTTCTATAAACTCCGTGCAGAGGAACAAGATTTGGGTAGGGCCAGGGCTTGTTTTCCCACAGAACTTGTGCTTTTAATGGTTGATACAAGCCAGATTAAAGTAGGGGTTTGACTGTCCATGGATATGTCAATTAAAACAACATCTTCAGTACAATTTGTTGTTAAACCAGTACATATCTTGACTGAAATGGCCTCCAGCTTTGGCTTTGAGAGAGTGTTTATGCAGAGGGAGAGCTCTTTGCAAAGTCGTGCACACAGGCTTGTCCATCCATATACAAACTTGGATGAAATGAAATTTATTTTTATCCAGGAGGATGGAGCTTCTCTGTGAGCACACAACTTGGTTCCAGCTGCATTAGATGGAAATAATGGGGCACCACTCTCCCTGTTTTCCATTGTAAAGGCACCACTGGAATGTGCACCTAAAAATTTTATTGATATTTACCACCATATGGCTTATATTAATAGCATAAAATTATCTTTTGTAGCTAAAAAAAAACCAGGCTGTTATTAAAAATCTCACTAACTATGCCTCCAACTGCTATTCAGCTATTGTGAAGACTACCTTTTTCTTGGCAGTGGCCTTTTCTCTGCCTAAAAATACAAAGAATAAAAAGTATATGGTAATAAAAAACAATGTCTGTAAAATTATGTTTCTTTATTATCCACATTCTCTTCTAAGACAAAACAAAAAGTACTAATAAAATCCAATCTGTCCAGTCCCTGGTGACCTAGTAGTCTGTCCTGCAAAGATCATCCCCAGAAACATTCTTTCAAAGACAGAGAGTTCTGCTTTAGATTAGCCTGCTTAGTCCTGGAGCTCACACAACAGACCTACTGAAAGCAATTAAGTAATTTATACTTAGAAGCAACTGTGACTTTATCCAGACAAATACCTTCTCATTATTAGGACAAAAGAGACAGTATGTTTTTTTACTTTCTCTCATATTATCCACTATAGGGGTATTTTTTTTTTAATTATGGGAAATCTACTGAAAAAACAATATGTTGAATAGCAACAAAGAAAACAGACACAAACAAAAGAGAAACAGAGTGACAGTTCTGCTTTTTGTATTGTATACTTCTACTTCCAGGTAAACTGAATAAATCTAAAACAACAAACAAGTTAAAATGAACTGGCTAATCAACCTCCCAAAAATGAATTGACACCAGAACTCCGGGTCAGTCTAGAATTTGATTTGTTTTCTTGGTTAGTTTTCTTTGTTTTGTTTTTGTTTGTTTGTTTGTTTTGGTTTCATTTTTTGTTTTGTTTTGTTTTGTTTTGTTTTGTTTTGTTTTGGGGGGTTTTTTTGGTTGGTTGGTTGGTTGGTTTTTTTTGTTGGTTTGGTTTGGGGGTTTTTTTGTGTGTGTGTTTGTTTTGTTTGTTTGGTTTTTAAATATTTATCTATTTAAAAGCATCTGAGATTCATTAAGTTATTCTAAGGATATATAAATTTATAATTCAGTCTTTTATATTTAAACATAAACTTGTAAACCAAACATTTATTATTTTCCCCTTTAGCCAATTTTTGCTTTTGAATGCAAAGGCTTAAACTTTTCAATTTTATTAAAGCTTCATGATGAAAAATGATCAACTCCGAATCTGAGATATTCTGATGAATGACATGGTTTTCTTACTATTTGTATAGTGTTTTAATAAGTTATGTCATGATAACATACTACATGGTACCATCAAGCTATAAGTAACGATGTTGATTTAAACAAGTTCTATATTTAACTTTGCAAGATAAGAATAGGAAAAAATGATAATGAAAGAGAAATAGTGGCAAGGGATGTTAGTCACCTCAATTTGTGATTCTTGGCAGAAGCACCTTGAGATTTCTCTCATGGGCCTAGTCTCAGGAATACATTACACTTAAAGAATTTAATGCTATAGAATAAAACCATATTTTCACCATGATTTCATTCATTTCACCTATATTTTGTTGAGCCATATACTAATCCACATACAGACCTAGTGAAAATATGTAAGAAAGCCGCACAGATCTACTTAGAGCTTCAGAGAATTAAAAAACTATTTAAAAATTTAAAATAAACTCCCATTGACCACGACTTCTTTGAAATTCCTTTTCTCTCAAAGTGTTCTTAGAAGCTGTATAATTACCATGTTAAGAGAAAAAAAACTAGCAAGTTAAGTTATGCACAGCCAATAAAAAAATGTTACTGGTGGCTTATTTAAAACAGCGGCAAGAGATATCTAAAAATCTTGTAGCCATCTAAACAGCAGTCAATAGGAGAACTTTGAAGACCTGATATTGTCTTTGAATGAGAAATACATTTGAGCTCTGAAAGTGACTGAGTTGCAAGAAAACCATGTCACAGTAACCAAGGAATGGAGTAGTTTGTTGTGCCACTGGTACTTGCAGTGTGGGATTTGGCATCTCCATACAGTCAGAACTAAATGTTCTCACTCTTCAATCAGAACTAAATCCATGATTGTTGTACTGTGTATGTCCCGTAATTCCAGATTTCCTCTTCTGCAACAGTTAGGAAAGTGGCTGAAAGCAATGTTTTTTAGTGCTGTAACTATCTGTGAAATGGAGGTCAAAGGATGGGTTAAAAGATAGTAGCAACATTAGTAACTTTCTCTTCTGAAGCAAATGGCACATTCTGCTCTGATACATCATGATCAAAGACACTGTTCACATTTCCTCTGTAAAATTTAGGCATTCCAGTGTTACTCATACACCATCATATTCAGATAAACAACCCAAACAGGTCACTAAATGCCAAGACCTCAGATTTATCTTTACCGAATTTAGCAATCATTCAAGCAATAATTGAACGCTTTTTATCTGGAAGTTAAATAATTTATTGCAAAGAAAAGTCTACTGGCTTTTGTCATTGGAAAAAATGAGGATTCGACAAAAGCAAATGCAAATAAGAAATATCCCAGCCTGTCCCTATGCATCCTGAGAGGATAACAAAGCAAGGAGTAGAGAGCAGCAGCCCTTGAGGAATTGTCAAGATTAATTTTTCTATCTAATTTCCTTTATAAGAACATAATGGGCCCTGCAGACTGGAGATTGAGTCAATGAAGCAGAAAATCAGGTAATCAGAAGAATATAGCAGAAAAGGAATAATGAGTTTGGGTCAGACCAAAGAGTCCATTCAGCCCAGTATCCTGTCTCTGTCATGGCCATAGCAGTTGTTTATGTAAGAATGTAAAACCAGGGCAAATGCATAGTGACGTGTCCTCAGCATGGCCCTGCATTGTGTTTGCATGGCAAGATTTTGGTAGCAGGGGGGCTACTGGATGGGTTCTCTCAGAAGTGGCCAGGAGCTTCCCCCATGTTCCACAGAGCCAATTCCAGACGGCTTCATGATAGACCCACTGCTGGCCAAGACTGAGCCCAACAGCAACAGTGGTAGCACCTCTGGGGTAACAGATTTCAGAATGGGAAAAAAAAATCAAAATTGAACTCTCTTTCAGACATTATCACACTGACTTTAGTAGCTGACTCTTTGCTGTTCAGGGTAGAGTAAAAAAATGAGGATGGGAACTATCACTGCACACATACAGGAGCTCAGTGCAGGGTAAGTTATATAAGTAGTGTCATTACAAACTTGCATGTATTCAAGAAAGAACCCAGAAAATAAGGCAAAAAATAATCTTGTTCCCAGAAAAATAGAATGCATTGTCCACGGGCAATCCAGTGGAGTAGAATCACCCAGCGACATCATTCAAATGGATTTTTAAAAAGAGTAAAATGGAAATGTAGCAGGCTGGCTGTGCCTAAAGTTCCCAGAGTACATTTTAGCCCCACAAGTCATACTCTATGAACTTCTGAGTTTTAGGACCATGTCAGAAGTAAATTCAATTTCTTGGTCTCAGTTAATCATTTTGGTAGTAGGAAATTATATGAGTGGAAGATGCAAAAATATTTTTTTTACAAGTTGCTCCAGGGAACATAAGAAGCCAAACAATGTTTCTTGCTTTACCAAAGTATGTTCCTTGCACAGGAAAGGTCCTTTTATTATGGCAGGTTGTTTATCATCTCTATATTAAATGAGAAACTTAAAGGTTTAATATTTTTTCTTCAGTCATTTAATCCTAGAGCAACACAAGTCTTTAAGCCAGTTTCATTCTCTCTCTCCTGAAGGGTGGCCACATGGCTCCTGCTGCAACCCATTAGATTTCGTAGTTGATTCAGAGCCCACCACTGCTCCTGCCCACTGTGATGGAGAACTTGCTGCTGTAAATGGATACAGCAGGGCAAAGATCATAGGAAGCTTATTCCTTTGTTTTTAATTTCACCCGAAGGGCAATTTGTTCCAATTAGTGCCTCAGCTAGCAATTATTGCTGCACTGTACTCTGACTTATTTCTGTTTCAACTGGCTGAGTAAAAGTTAGGGAATCTCTTGTGTGATGTAATATATACCCTGGTCTAGTGCTCTTGCAACAAAGAAGATCCCTTGTCAAGGATCGTGGCAAAGCTCTCTGGAAAAGGACCTTCCTCACTGTCTCAGTTGCTTCTCTCTTCCACGGTACACGGGAATAACTTTAAACAGTAGCTTTCCTTTGATGTAAGGCTACATGTACCTAATGCACATGAGCAAAACAGCATTCCCGAATGTGCATAAATGAATTTTTGGTTGTTGTTATTGTTTTTTCTTGTCTGGGTGCTGACCATTCCTCACAGACAGGTCTCTCACTGGATCTTGTAGCTGGCACTCCTGGAGGGAGCATTGCACTGCATGGCACACACGTGTGAGAATCTCCCTCACAGCATGCACCAGATCCGTTTGTTTTTTCCTGTTTTCCTAAGTGAGTACAAACCAAAGCCAGAGAGTTACGGAATAGCTGGATTTATCCCATATCCAAAAATCAAGATACATCAGTACACACAGTAAACTATTTCACCCCAAAATCTGAATAGAAAATTTTAATGATGAAATGTAGAAAGAGTCTTGCCAGAACTTTGACATGCTTCACGCTACTGGCATTGAACAGTGTATTTAAAGGAAAAGGCAACATGATGATGGAGACCTAATCATGTCTGGAAGAAACTGGAAATGAGAATTAATCCCTAATCTCTTTGGTTCCCTAGCAGTAAGGCTGTTCTGATCATCTGGCTGAAAGTGTGAGAAGGTTCTCACACACAAAAATCAGAAATAGTCCATAGATTCTGGGAGAAGCTTAGCACAGAAAGAGATAGGAGCAAACCTCACCTAAAAACTATTTGGTAGTACTCTAAGGAAATAATACATTTTATACTAGCTACTTATCATTCCCCATTAACTTTCTCAAAGTTGAAACATTGGAAATACATTAAAAAATTGACCCAAATTATGCATACAATTTTCTTCAAAGAGGGTGGTTCTGTTCAAAATTAAAAAACCTGGTACCACTATTCACAAAGACAAGACAAAACAAAATGGAAAAAAAAAAAAAAATCCCTTTTGGAGCATGGATCCCTGAGGACTTTCAGATAACATATATTCACACAACCCTCTGGGCTCATTTGTTTACTTATTTGTGGTTTTTGGCTTACAGCCATACAGCTAAAGCACTAAATAAAGAGCAACTTACATAGTCAGTTACATATAACATTAAAATCAAACAGATGTACACAAAATAGAGAAACTAAAACTACATAGTCACCTTTTACCAAACATAACAAATAACTGGAGATACAATCCAGGCTACAATTATGTCAGTTAAATTATATCTTATAGCAGCTTCAGATCTCCTTAAACTAATTACAAATATAATGTGCCTCTGATGATACTGTCACTGAAGATCACTCTCGCAATAATGCAACTCTTACTTTTTTGCCTCTTTCATTTTATAAATGTGAAATAGGTAGGAGTAGTTTTGCTAAGTAAGACAGAGGCCATGGTAAAAATTGCGTTTCTTTTCTGATGTCATCTTAACAGAGTAAGAAGTAAAGGTTATTATGTGAAGTATGTTGCTTAATGCCTAGATTCTGTCATGAGAATTGTGATGTTTAAATGAGAGAAATGTTACCTTTTTTATTTTTTCAATAGTGTGCAATAACCTAAAGGGGTTTGGTTGGTTAGTGTGATCGCAAGACAAAAGTGATTGGTGAAGAAGTAAAAAACATACCTGGGAATACAGGTAGATATCTAATTGGAATGAATTTTAGAGATCTGTATCCTTTAGACTACGGACGTGCTTCCTTTGGATTGTGGTAGCGACTGCTTTGTGACTGCACGGCAATGCCTGTGAAGGTGAACAGAATTGCCTTCATTTGTATAGCACCAGGGTAACTTGCCTGGACCATAAAATCTACACAAATCTACCTACATTTAAGATGCCTGCCTGGTTAGAAATATAAACTCCTCATGAATGTGTGTTCAGAAGGTATAAACAATGCTAAAGCTAGTTTTACTTGTATCAGTACATAAACATATTAATCTGAACCAAGTTTTTGTTTGACTATACCATCACATGAACTGCAGTAAAAGAGAAATTAAGAAAATGACTCTCCTCCAAAGAGGCGATCCCTAACTGCATATGGATTTCTTGTACAGAGAAAATCAGCAGTGATTTGCTTTGAATTGAAACAGATCGGGAATACAGGGTTTCAGGCCCTTCTCATAGTGACATGACCTAAATAATAAAACTTTGTAAACCACATTAAACAATCACTTTTTTTCAGTAATTCAGCAGTGTTTTGTCATTTGAGAATGTTCTAAGATGCAAAGCTGCCACCCAGATTAGGTGTGAACCAGCTCACAGCTACAGTTTTGATTTCATCCTCTAAAGTCAGGGTGGGGTTCCAGAGTTCCCACTGGGGTATTCAGTTTTCAAAATATAAGGCTGCCATGAATGTTGGCAACATTCAGGCCCACAATACCATTTAACTTACTGTCAGGAGAAAAGAAAATTCCATGAGGTGGTAGACTGAATACCCCTGCAGGATGATGACAGTTCAGAGGAAATCCAGATGCATTTGCATGGGGAAAATTTCTGTAAACAAGTTCTGCACGCCAGCAAAGAAATAAATGTCAAGGTAAGCTTGGCAAGCGACAAAAAAGGATGAGTCATATTTCTCCAGTTTCATTCCAAAGATGTTATCTTTCACCTTCCTCAGTACTGTAGTCACAAGACTGACAATATTGCTGCTCCTTTATGGGAAATGGTATTGAAACACTGGATAAATGATTTAGCAGAGCCCTACAGTAATATTTCACACACATTTTGTTTTTATTACCAAAATCTGGAAGGAATAGTCTCCATATGCAGCAATCAATTAGCAATTGCCTGTCTAAAATGTTTGTAAATAACTCCCCTGCCATGCTTTTAGTTGATATTTTCACATTAAAATATATAGGATGAAGTAATTTTAGGACAAGCCTCTTGTTAAGCAATTAATGGAAAATGATATGCCCATTTTGCAAGAGAAGAAATGGAGGCAGCATCATGAGCCCACATTTCTAAGCAATCATTTTATTTTTCTTTAACTTCTGATTAACCAAACTGAGACACCTTGAAAACTCACTTTTAAGGCTGCTATGCACTTTGATTACAGTCCACAGGATGCACCTAGCAGGCCTGAAATTCAGGCCAACTGCTCAAAAATCAAAAAATTAAAAGCAAAAGGCCACATTTGCAAAGGTTTGCAGAAGATTACATGTGATGTCTGGGATACTTAGCCCAGGGCTAAAACCAGTCCCTTAGCTCTCAAGCCAAACAATCAGCAGAGTAATTTTCATTCCTGCTAATGCTACTGAATAGCATTATTTTCCTAAAAGAAGCATAGAAAATAATTTTGTCCAGCTCATCCCTGTTCTCTACTGTTTGTTAATCTAACTCATTAATAATTTTTCTCTGGAATGATTAAATATCTATACTTTAGTGAACAGAAGTCAGTCCATGATACAAAGATACTAATTATTAATAAATAAATAAATAAATAAATAAATAAATAAATAAATAAACAAACAATGGTGATATTAAATGGAGAATCCAGCAGTTTATAAAAGGTTTTCAGCTGAGTTCCTCAGTAGTTTATGCTAATTAGATCTCTAGATGAAACTTTGTGTATAATGGATTCCTTTCCCCTCATGACCTAAAGTGTTGCCATTTATGTTTTCAATTAATTTTTTTAGAAACTGAAATGCATAGAAGAGTTTGTTGCTTATCCTCAAAAATGTAGCAAAGTGTTCTAATGGCATGTTGTTGTGTGATTAGTGCTGCAGAATACAGTTACATTCTTTTTTTAATGTGGTAAATTTCTATCTTATCCACATGATTTAATCCAAATTATATCTGGATTAGAAAAGCAGTTGCGGTCTGTTGAATTCACCATCAAGCTGGAGATTTCTAAGCATGATAATTTAAGACTATATAAGTATAAACAAAGCTTATAATTTCCAAAGGATATGGCAACTATGGTTTAACACATTCTTGCTTCTTGCTTCTTGCTTATGGACATCAATATGCATGCTGCTGCAGAGAGATGTTTAATCCCACGCCAACAAACAACACCAAACTTATTTTGAAAAAGCCAAGTCACCACATTTTTATTCAATTCTGCCCATGGTCAAAGCTAAGTGCAAGAAACAAAAGCGTCCTGAAAAGCCATTTGGAAACCTTATGGTAAACAATCTCCAAGCTGGTGATAAAAACATTTCCGAGAAATGCATCTTGGTGTTACTTGTTCAGAAATCTCACAAAATTGTGTTTCTGTATTTAGGAGTGATTTCTGGTTTCCCCTTGGTTATGACAAAATAAAAAAATATTTCTTACAGCTCTAGTCCTGGGACCTTCAGTTTTACCATTCCTAGGCTCTCTGAGTAAGCAGAGGTATGCGAGTAAGGAACACTAACAGCCAGAAGTGTAGTTTTGGTTCAGAGAATCTCTGATCTTATCTGCAAGGAGTAATTCAACCTTGCTTTCTCCATACTTAGCAATGTGATTCCTTCAGCTCTCTGCACACCTGTTGAAGTGACTGGGGTGACAAGACCCCATGAAACTATCAGCCCCTGTATGATGACAACCAAATAAGATCTTCCCTTACATTTTCTGTCCTCCATCATCTTTTCTCCCAGCCTACCTTTCATATATCTCCTCCTCTGCATTTCCATATATGGGTTTCTATCACTTCTCTTCCTGACAGTCTCCCTCATACAATCTTTATCGTGGTTTTTAAATGTTGGAAGAAACAGACAATTGAATTTGACCTGCCAAATCCATGCATATCACACAACCATACCCTGTAACCATGAGACGTGTTTACTGTGCCCTCCCTCTGTTCCTATTTCCCACTTACTCAGTCTCATATCAGACTGTCTGCGTGGAACTCATCTCTCCTGGCTTCAGATAGGAACCCCTGAGCCAGCTTCCCATGGTTCTCCCTTACAGAAGAAAGAAAGAAGTACTTGGAGACATGATTTATCTCAGGCTTTGTAAATGCCTACCTCTGGATGAAACTACTTGAACCTTGTAAGACCTTCTTTCTCTCCTCTGATTAGAAGGGAAACCCGGATAACCAACTCAACAACTGAGAGTCCTATTTGGAATACTTACATTCGGCCAGAAAGATCTTTAGTAGTCCTGCCCCATGTAGACCAGTGGCAGACAATGAGAATTTGAAATAGGAAGATGGTGAAAAGCACAATTCCAGCCCTAAACAGAAAAAAAACCCAAGAAATATTTAGAGCTGGAAGTACCAATAAACTATGTATTTTTGTGTGGTTTTCAAGCATTTGACCTTTTTAAAATGGCAATTTGTAAGTTATATATAAACCAAAGGTTTTTTTTTTAAAAAATCCAAATCAACAAAAACTTTAATACCCAGAGTGATCTGGTAGAAAAAAACTTTTACACTGTGAGTTAGTCTTGATGCTTTAGATGTTACAGCTGTCACTCTTCACCCAGTTTCGGAATTATAAAGATGGGATTTATGGCCTTACAAGCAGGAAGGTGAGGAATCATAATAAAAATAAGCATTCTGATTCACATGAAAAATACGTGCCAAATAAAGCCTTAAATCATTTTGCTCAGCCTGTCATACAAACATATTTGACTGTCATCCAAATTGCTGGTATTGTCCTTTGCACAGAAAAAAACCCCTCTGTTTATTTTTAGGGTCATTGGAAGAGCAACATATTATCTTCAAATTAATGAATCAGTCAAGTTGTTTTTATAACCTTAATAATATTTTCCATTGTCTCTCTTTCCTTCACACCTGTCTCCATTGCCTAAAAAATCACCTACTTTATTTTTTTGAGTTCAGGTGAGTCATGAAGTGCACATTATGATGATAAATATATCATCTCTGCTTCCTTTTAACGTGAACTCTGTGGTGTGATTCATGCCATTTTTTACTCATTCCATCCTTTGTTCACAACCTTGACTCTATTAACATCAACAGTACTGCTGGAATCACGTGTTTCTACTTAAAAGCTAGCATAAAGGTCTTATCTGCTTTACATTCTATAAATTCTGTCTGACACATTTTTTTCTTCTGACTCCAGCTATTCATCAATGCAAGCTGAAGAAAATCACCTTAAATATGAAGCTGATATTTTTCCTTCTATGATGCCATTTAACTGATTTGTTTGAGTCAATTAAATATTGTAAAGGATGTTCAAAAAGCTTTTTCTTTCTTTTACAGCCTAGTTCACAATCTCAAGCACTGCTGGGACTGTTCTCCAGTGCTGTGTTAGGAAATCAATAGACTCTGTGTGTGTTGCCCAAACAGAATCCCACTTTGTGCTCTCTTGCCCTAGTCCCAAAGACTACACCTATATTCACACCGTCCCTTATGCCCAGAGTAGGAACTTTGCTTCTCCAGTTTCAAGTGAGTAACAAATAGCTTTGCAGTAGTTCTGAGAGAGCAGTGTTTGGTGATCCTGACTGAGAGCAATTACATGTGTGTCATTAAAGCAACATGTAGCTGAGCCATAACAGTCTAAAGATAGTAATACATCATTTTGTGCGCTTGTGTCTGAAAAGCAAGAGAACATAAGATCCTGCATAAGAGGAAGTTATTGGAAAGTAAAAGGCAGCACACTACAAGATGTTTTCTATTGCAATCCTTTCAGGAGGTTCCATTGTGACATTAAATCACTGATTGACTATGTTTGTGTGCTCAGAGAAAGACAATGATTAGAAGTTGCTGGTTAATTATAAGGTGGAAAGAAAACAGTGAGATCATTTCTAAATGAACAGAAAAGCACATAGACATGTTCTGGGAGATTCTGAAAGCAGAAAGATTAGCTTATCAGCTTCCAGACCTAGAAAAGACAAGCAAGTGCAGAGACTGTTTCTTGTAGCTACAGGGGGAGTTTTGTTGTCTTTTTTTTTCCTGAAATCAAGTAGTTTCAGATTAAATATTATGTCCAGTGAGAACGAATAACCAATGGCCTGCCTTTGCATTCAGGGCTGAATATATGTCAGATTTATCTGAAAGGGTCCTTGCAGTGAACAGATGTGGAGTATGTGCTATGAAGCTGTGAAGAGGTGAGAGGAGTGAGTAGGGGAGGTAAGGAGAGGTGGTGTAGGAGATTGGGAAGTTTCCTAAAGTGGATTCTCCCAGTAAATTTTTATTTGTTGCTGCAACAGGACAAGACCTACCAAGTGCAAATCTGCTAAGGCAACCAGATTGAACAATCAAGCCCATAGATTTTGGTTCATCCCTAGGCCAGGAAATTGCATGGCAAATCAACGAATGTCTTTTTCACTCAAGCAAATGGCAATCTTACTATTAATTTCCATTGGTCAAGACATAGATTAATTAAAGCACCTACTGGGACTTGCTTTTTAAACATCTTCTTTGACCGCAGATCTTTGAACATCTTTGGTTGCCATTTCTTTTGTGATGTTTTAATAGCAGTAAAACTTAATTTTCCATTTTCATTCAGGGTTGGACTAAGTTTTGCCACAACTCAAATTCCTAGGGCTAATTTCAATATTAAGATTAAACAAGGAAGTGTTGTTCTACTTGAAAAGCTCTTTTCCATGAAAACCTAATTTACAGCATAATGTTAAAGAAAGAGACCAGGGTTATCTAAACAGTCACCATCCTGTTTACTATGGTTATCAGCTGAGGACTAGGGTATATTTATTAGAGAGTTGTTAGTTGTTCTGGCACAACTCATCTATCTGTACCTTTTTTCTTGTTTTCTTTCGGGATGACCACTGCCTGCTTATCCTGGCTTGAGAGGAGCACAGGACACAAAGCCAGCTATTTCTATACCTGTGAGAGATAAACCTGTGATGCCATGCCAGCCTGTCCCACACCCTTTACCTTCCGTGCCTCCTTCCTTCCCTCTCCTGGTGGAGACAGCATTCTCCCACCCTCGGCCCCAGCTCCTCTGGCACCCAGCCACCATTCTGCAGCAGGTCTGACTGGATCTGATGTCCGCCAGACTGTTCCTCAGCAGCTGGGCCCTGGAGGTAAGAGCAGTGACTGAGAAAGGCTTCTCCCAAGTAAAATATGACTTATTCATAGGAACAGAGCACTTGGGGAGAAAAATGTTAATGTGAGATGAGCCGATGTCTCACCCAAGAGATCTACAGGTCTACACTTCCTTGGACCCCACTTTGTGGATGGAAATACCTCTGAAGGACTTCAGAGCAGAGATCTTCTCTATAACAAGGCAATGCCTCTGTTTTGTGTGTTTGTGAGCTCCTTTTGCCAAGCTCATCTGATGAAGAAACAAATGGACACTGGAAACATTCCTGTGACTGTCCTGCTTCATGTACCACATGCTGCACATTAGCACAAGAGGAGTCCCTGCTTCTAAAATTGAACTCTCTTTCTTAACAACCTCATTTACCAGGACACTGAGCTGGCAAATCAGATGCACATGTCTTGCCTGGCTGTGCTGCATCCAAGCTCTGCCTTTCTGCAACAGAGGCTCTCCCCTTGAAGTTCACTGCAGGTAATTTTGTCTCTAAGTGCTTGTAGGTGTCTGGCTATCTACTTTTTTTGTTACTTATTGCACTTGGGAAGCCGAGGAAACTCTTAAAATTATTTGTTTCCTTAGGGCTTTCACAGATCATATAATCAGGCACATGTAGCATTCAAAAATATAATGGAATGTCTCCCAGTATATCTACAGTCAATTTTAAAACTGTTAAGAAATATCTTGCTTTGTCTTTCATTCAATTATTAGCTTAGGTAACAAATTAATTAGGTAACAAATTAATTCTTCTATAATTTGCACTCAAAGAGTAATCTGATTCACATTAATTCACAAATGCAGGCAAATCTTTTTAAGTAGTGTGTGTGTGTGTATAGATATAATAAACAAAACTAAAACTCCTACTTAATTTTGTGTAGTTTAAAATTCTGCGTATTAAATATGAAGGGCTCTGTCTACAAGTATAATCTAAGGAATTATTTTTCTTAAAAGCAGTGACTATGATCTTGGTTCAGGAAGTCAATGAAATATTTCAAAAGATAGGCTATCTTTCTGAAGATAGAAAATATGGGTGGGACAAAGATTTGCTGCATCTTGTATTACTTTTCGGGAGTAGTTGTTTTCCTTGTGCCATTGGAAATGATACAAACATGCATTATTACTTGTTTGTTGGCACACAGGCTAGAAATAAACTAATTATTTATTTAATGTATGCCCTTCATCCTGGATCTCAGGTTTCAGCCCAGTGAGTTAAAGTGATTATCAGCTTTCAGGCTGAGTTAAATCTCTGCTCCCCAAATGTCAGTAGGAGGTTTGACATTACATTAATTGGGACTAGGATTTTACTCCATGAGTATTTTTTAGGGAAGACCTGAAATGCTGTGTTAAAAATTCAAATGAGAGAAATCTCATCTTACAAGTATGTAAGGTATCCATTTCTATCTTTATGTAAAATGATTTGGTCAATACCCACAGGCAGTTAATTTAAGACTGGTTACAGCTTTTACTTGCTGCTAAAAATTCAGCAATTCACATCTAGAATAGACTTTGTTTTTACTAAGAGAGAAACAGACTCCAGATATTTAGCTTGTGACACAGAGGTGATTTATTTTAGACCATGCATCAGTCTAGAGTAGATGGCTCAAGCTGCCAAAATCAAAGGCTGGTTGTCTTAGAAGTCTTTTTAAGTGTACTAGAGAGTTATACATCAAATTACGTGTCATTGTGCATAAGGTTTTGTGGATGGCACAACATGCAGATGCTTTTCCTTGCAAAAGAGATGAATACATTAGCCAAGGATTTCTTAAAACGCAGTATGTTGCTTCATTGACCAGAAGTGCTTTTCAGCTGAAGAAATTCAGTCGTCTCCTGACAGGAAGAAGATTAGTAACTGCTTAATTCACCCAGCAAACTGCAGTTTACACCAAAAATACTACAGATTATGCATACTATGTAATAATTCACAGTATTTCACAGATGCTATGTCCCTTACCACTAGGCTTTCAACTGGGGCAAAAAGACAACTAGGGCAAAAAGAAAGTAATACAAGTTTACTATGCAAAAATACATTCTTGCTATTTCTACATAAACTTTTCAGCATAAAAGCAAGCTCAGACCATCTAAGTGGTGAAGGGAGTGTCCAGTCCAGCACTCAGATTGTGCAAAATTTGCTTTAGGCCAACTTTATTTTCTCCTGGTTGTGGAACCTTGTTGGGGCTGGTGTATAGCAAGGAGTTTAAAGGCTGGAATAGATGCCAGCAGTCTCAAAAGGGCTCTTTTAGTAGCCAGGATTATTGGGGCATAAAGGAACCCCAAAGTCATTGCTCACTGACTGCCTCATGCCAATAACACACAGCAAGGGAGTGACAGAAGATGTTTGTAGCATAGGAGGTTTTCACTGTTCCTGGGGAATATCTTAGGGACAAATTCCTCTGGCATCCTGGACTCATGCAATTCTGCCCAGGTTTAACAGCGCAGCAGTGTTACAGTTTCAGGGAGACAACTGAAGTGCTGAAGATTATTTTTTAAAGACATGATGCTGACAAATTAAATTCAAAGTATAAGCAGGGCCATTCCAAGTGGCAACTCTCCAGGGCAGGACAGTTATAGCATTAACTTCTATAAATCTTTTCAGGAGCTTCAAATACTTCCAACATTTCATCACTCCCCTTAAACAGGGAAAATTGCAGACTCCTTTTTTGGAGGCCAGAATAATTATATTCTCAGAAAATAATAACGATTTTAAAAAGAAAAGTTGGAAAAAAACCTATATGTGTTGGAAAACAGACCATATGATAGAATTAATTAGGTATCACAGTAAATACTGGCAAAAATGTTGATACAATTGCTTTCTTACATGCAGTCCTGGAAACTGATGTTGATAGAAAAAGGTGCAAAAAGAACTTCTAAGAGATTTGTTTAGGACTCTTCTTTGTAGCCAGGGAATAGCATAATGTCAGCTATAAAACCTCTGCCAAGCTGTGTACGTCTCACTCTAAAGTATGCACGTCTTTATTCGCACATTCCAAACAAAACCAACTGGAGCAAAAGTTTTTGTTGCTGTAGATCGAGAGCTTTTTCCTCCATCATATTTGCTTGCTACTTCTCTTCCTGTAATTAGTATTCTGGGATATTTGAGAGGAAAGAATGGGAAAACAAGCGTAAAAGAAGTCCCTTCAGCAATAAAACTGATCACATTCTTGCAGCCAGAAACTCACAAGACAACATCAGCAGTGTGCTCATGCAGCTGGATACTTCCATGAATAAAGCATCAGTTGTTTAAAAATGAACACTCTCCACTGAACTAACACTTTACAATAAAGCCTCCAACGAAGGTATGCTTTCCTTTTTTTTAATGTTGTGACTATTGAGATAAAATTTGATATCCACCCTCGCATCTTTACATAAAACAAAACAAAACAAGACAAAACAAAAGAAGTCAGAACTCATGACAATATTATATGGATTCAGAGAAAGAAGAGACAAACTGATGAAGATTCAAAAAGAAAATGAAAGGAAGTATCAGACTGGAAAGCTGAATAAATAAGATGCATTGTGTTTGGACTCGGTTGGACCCTGTTTCAGACTCTCAGAATACCCTCCCTTGGCAAGGCACTACACTGCCTATCATGATTTTTTAAGCTGACGGATGACGTTGGTGTTCACACATTTCTTAAATAAATTAATTTATCTGACACAGAGTCCTCTCTGTTTGTTGTATGGATAAAAGGAAACAGATTTAGTGCCATTTATACCACAGAAATTGAATACTCACATAAATATACTACTGGACATATACCAAGTTTTCAGAAAGTCACAAAAAGAGGAGATCCAAAAGACTACTGGATGCAAGAGATTTTTCTAAAACAGGAATTGTTGAAAGTTCATATTTTCAATTTGAGGAGCAACTTTTGAATCCCATACTTCCCAAGAAGAAGAATTTTAATGCTAAATTATAGCAGTCAGCTCTTGAGCTGGAAACAACCTGGGACAGGGCTCAGTTGAAGCGTAAGAAAAAAAAAAAAATATATATATATATATATATATATATAAAAATTTGCAGAAATTTTAAAGGCTTGGTGCACAGAAAAGCTAAAGTTGCTGTAAATATGCTTCTAGA
Source organism: Riparia riparia (assembly GCA_020917445.1). Classification (NCBI taxonomy): domain Eukaryota; kingdom Metazoa; phylum Chordata; class Aves; order Passeriformes; family Hirundinidae; genus Riparia; species Riparia riparia. Next base: position 34,456 of record JAIXNV010000302.1, read on the forward strand.
GATGGATTAATGAGGAAAATTGAGATAAGGACCTCTCACTGAGCATGCCACTGGATGGCTGACACAGGGTGAGACAGTGGGATCTGGATGGATCATGGTATGGCTGATCATATGGCCATGATCTTGCAGACTTACAAGATATTTAAAACAGGCTCAGACTTGCAGGCTAGAAGTATGCAGGCTCCAGGAGTTCATCTCCAGGAAAGCTGGGTGTGCACAGGTGGCACCACAGGTGCTGCTGACAAAGTTCCAGCTGCTGCTGGAAGCAAGGGCTGCTTGCCCTTAGTGTGGCTCATTCAGTTTTTCACATGGTTATTTTTCTGTATGTTGACATGTTGTGTGTGCAGGGAGGTGTGTAAGGGAAGAAAGATTTTGATGTGTCAAGGTGAGCTGCTGCTGGCCATGCTGGCACTGCTTTGTCCTTTTGCAGTGGTCAGATCCACAAGCAGGACCAGGCTGCACCCTTGGCATCGGGCAATGCAGGGCCTCAAAACCAGCCTGGGCAGAGGGTGTGAGCTCAGCCACACATATGCCCAGTGTGAGTGGCAAACCTCCTGGACCAGAACAGGACATTGTAATGTATTCCAGTGACTTTCAGAAAGTGGAGACATCTCACACCAGCAAATAGATAAAAGGTTATTTATTAAACCAGATTTATATATGTATATAAAATATTTATGTATTTATAAATCTAATATAAATCTATTTTTAAAAAGAAGGTTTTTAATCCTAGGCAGTTGCATCCAAATTTAATTAAAAAACTTATATAAGTTATTTAAGATAACATACTTGAATATGTATGATTAATATCTCATTTTATAGATATGATTTAAATTTGTAAATCCAGAGGTAATGGGGTATGGCAATTGGCATCCCAAAGGCATAACTGAGTAATGACTTAGTTGTGATTTTGAAAAAAGTCTGTTCCTAAAAATATTGACCACATTTAGGAAGCTTAACAGCAGAGAAAATAAAAAAGCATCAGTGACAGGACCCTGAAGTTGTGTCAGGGGAGAAAGGTTCTTCACCCAGAGGGTGGTTGGGCACGGGAACAGACTCACTAGGGAAGTGGTCACAGCCTGACTGAGTTCAAGAAGAGTTTGGACAACACTCTCAGGCACATGGTGAGACACTTGGGGATGATGCTGAGCAGGGCCAGGAGTTGGACTCAACGATCCTTGTGGGTCTCTTCCAATTCAGCTTATTCTGAGGTATGTTTATAATGATCAGCATTTGCAAAAATGCCATGCTTGAAGACTACGTGAGGTTTTATATATGTTCTAGTACTTCCATAAGCCTCAGTGGCCACAGGAACAGCTTAGATGAGCCAAGTATTTTTCCAGCATCAGTACTTCACCATCTGTTTCCTCCTGCAAACATCATTCTCAGCAGGAGCCAAGCAGGGCATGTAGCAAGCAGTGAGAAATGGCAGAACTATAAAGTAGGAACACAGTATAAGAAAACATCTACTTATAGGGTGGGCTATCACCAAGGGAAGCAATTTTTATGTTTTAGTGTAATAAAACAAAATAATTGTACCACACTCTTCCTGCAGTTTTAATACCAGATGCTAAAATATGAGGTACCTGATAATGCTTTAAGGTTAGATACAATTCTTGGCATAAAATTAGATTGGACAAAATTGTGATTAAATATAACACAGCACTGCAGATTCAGGAATTCTTTTCAAGATTAGTAAATTAAAGAAGAAATAAGTCATGTCATTTTCACTCTTCTCCAGTTTCTATGGCTACTGAAAACCAAGCTTGGAAACTGAATGATGCATATGTCTAACTTGGCAAATGAATTAAAGTCTAAATATCAGTGTAATAGTGTAATTCTGAACATTATTCTAGCTACCTGTATTTGAGTTTCCTTTACATGAGCTTTAGATGAGATAGAACATAATTACTTGTTAATTGCTTTTCAGAGAACAGACTGCAAGAAGAGATGTACAGCACCAGGAAAAGTTAACAGGCATGAGAATATTGGCTTATATTCAAACTGAATCTTCCACAGCACAATAATATATTCATGATCAGCCACTGAGGATCTACCCAGTTACCCAAACATCATCTCACATGAAACTAAAGGTCCTGCATCTCTCTACCTGCCACTTGAACACAGTGTAGGTCTCCCATGGATTTTGTGCTATCATCTCTGATGGATGGCTTAGATACTCCAGAGCTTCTCAAATAGCATCGGGGCTCCCAAGTTAGGCAACTAAAATGCTCTTTCTGTGACCAAAATAGCTTTCAGGCTACTAGAACCACAGTTAAATTCTGAGTTTATGCTCAGGCAGCAGATAGTGAACTAAAAGAATTGTGCTGGGACATTCAGATTGCATCAAGGATTTAGTAGGCAATGAATAGAAAAATTCATCTGGGAAGGAAACACAAGAAAAGCACTTTGGGAAATGATGTACTGAACACAAAAAAAGAGACATGAGTTTTGTGTTCTGATAAGATCAAGACAAGTGATGTAACGTGCTTGCCTCTTGATGTATCAGATCATACTGGTACAGCTTACATGCACTGGAATGATTACCTGGCACATGATACTGGAAATGATTCAGTATTTAAGTAATGTAGCAGGCAAAGCTCCTCTTTCCTCATGGGCCTTACACCTTGGCTCTCTGAGTATTGTTTTGTACATGGGCTTTGTTCTTTTAAGGTGCTATGCAAGCCACACTGACACTTCATTAAACGTGCAATTTTTACTTCATAGAAGCACATACATTTTCTGGACCCCTGAAAAAAGTACCCCAATACATAATTAATTGCTTAAAAATTAAGGTAAATTGATCTCATCTGGTTTGGCCCTGGTCTTTGCTGTTCTTATCACTAAAAGGCTGCCACCCACTATTTGCTGCACAGGGCTGTTCCCCCTGCTCAGCTCCATCTTCTGGTTCCCACCTGTTTTGCCTGGAAGAACCTCATCTCTACTGGCCTTGTCCCTCCACCAACCTTGGAAGAGCAACTACACCGGTACCACAGCTGCACATGTAGGTTTCTTCCAGTTCCATTCTCTTTTCTCATGGTTAGCATATTTCTCTTTTTAGTAATTTTCAAGTTTCACTTTTTTCTCATAGTAAACAAAGATGTGAGGTAGCCACATTTTCTCACTTATTCTTTCTCCCTCTCTCATTCTCTTTTCTCATGGTTAGCATATTTCTCTTTTTAGTAATTTTCAAGTTTCACTTTTTTCTCTTAGTAAACAAAGATGTGAGTGTTAAGGGTTAAGTTTTTCCTGTAGAATTTTTCCCCACCATGAGTTGCTAGGAGACTTAAGTACTGATAGTTAAAGGATGCTTATCTTAACAAAAGAAGGTGATCACTTTGTTTTTTGGGGAAGGGAGGAGGCTCCCAGAGAGAGCTGTGGGGGTGGACGGACACTACTCTCTCTCGGTCCTTCGGGAGAGCACGGTCGGATCGGGAACGGTTTTGCTGCCTGAAGTCCACAATCAACGGAGGAGTCTAGTTTCTGGGAATTCTATAATCTCTATTGGAGTGTCCAGGAATATTGGAGTTTCCTTCGCTGCTCTGCTGGATTTTAGGTCAGCCCGGCTCCAGCCGCTGCGGGTTCTCCAGCACTACCCACCTTGCCTGCAAAGGCACCCCTCTGCCTGCCAAGGACAGTCCACCGCTTCCAGCCATCAAGCGCCGGAGCTTCCACCGTTTTTGCCCTCGGGGTTCTTGGTTCTGTTTCTTTTTACTATTATTACAATTGCTGTTGTTTTGTTGTTGTTGTTTGTCCTGTTATATTTACTAGTAAAAGACTGTTATTCCTTTTCCCCATAGCTCTGACTGGAAAGGTTTTTTTTTTCTTTAATCTTCCAAAATTATAGTAACACGGAGGGAAGAATTTGAGTTTTCTCATTTGCTGGAGAGAGATCTGCCTCTCTCTCTCTCCTTAGTAAACATCTGTCTCTTTCAAACCAAGACAGTGAGGTAGCCACATTTTCTCACTTATTCTTTCTCCCTCTCTCAGAGCTGTCTATTCATCATGCCAGAGATACTTTGAAAGGCAAATAGATTGACACATTCATTTTCATTTGGGATTAAAATTTACCTAAATGAGAAGGTCTAGCTGTATTAAATAACTTCTAAAAACAATTGAAGATGCTAAAATGCCAACTGCTTTGAGTTCACTTGAGGGCAGGAGGATCTAGAAAAGACACATTTTGAACAGCAACAATCTGGATCGGGAAAGACTGCCAGTCAAAAAATCACATGAAAGGAGCGTGGTAAGGAAGCAAGAGAAGTCCTTTCAGAAAAGCTAAAGAAATATAAATACCCTTGATCCTTCCAGCTTGTGCTTCTTACTCAGCTGCAGATTCAGAGAACTTGGGAAGCAGCTGAACTGGTACTAGTGGCTTCTTCCCTGCCTTGGGGATAACAGAAAACTGAGATTGCAGTGGTTCTTCTACAGTTGCCACTGCAGTCACCTTTGCATTTGATGAGGGATTGGTACTTTTCCATTAAAAAAACAAATCACAATTCCCTCTTTACTGTCACAGCAACTGGCGGTGCTCAAGCCAATTCCACCAATGAATAGTCTTGTTTGGGTATTTTTTTATTGGCAATATGAAGCCAAAAGTGGAAAGAGAGTTTAACTAGGACACAACCAGCAGATCTGGCAGTGGATATTTTTCTAAGGATTTTTGTCCATATGAGTTCTGAGCACAAATGCCAAATGACATTCAGAAGAAAAGAGATTAAGCTGATAAAACTGTGCAGCAGGGCTTTCCCTACTATTTTGGCTGCCTGTGATACACAAGTTACATTATATTTTTTGCTTGATTAAAAAGAAAGGAAGTAAAAGTAAGTATTAGCCTTCCTTTTTAATTAAACTGATTAAAAAGGATCGTCTGCTTATTTGTCCTTTCATTTCACTAGCCAAATGGGTTCTCAAACAGAGCTGTGCTGCAAGATAGAATATCTCTAATGAGGTAGCAACATTTTTGTAGATATCTACTTAGTTTATCAGGAGGCCTCATTGTTAATAGCCTCCTCTGCCTTAACAGCTGTGCCTGTGATACTAGAACACCATGTTCCCTCCAGTACAGTGTGTCAAGTTATTTCATGTCCAACCAGAGATAAAATGTAAGCTACTCAAAAGGAACTTCCAAATCACCCTGTAAAAGGAAACTGCAGAGAGACAAGCTGCTGGTAAGAAGAGAGATGAAAGGGTTATGTTAAGCACTTACTGACCATATTTCTCTTTAGCTAAGCCTCATTATGCAATCTGTCAGATGCAGAATACTTGCAGTTTCTAAGAGCAGAACAAGCATTGCAGATATGTACAGAGCAAATATCTTTATTGAAATGACATGCTAGAAAAACAAAGTCATTTTGCATGGAAGTCAGGATGTAGAGGGAACAGGTGGAAGATACAGATATTTTGGAAAGGAGCATGCAAGAGAACAGATTTAATCTGCATTGTTACAGGGGTCAGTGGATATTTCCCCTCCTTATTTACAGATATTTACTGAAAAGAGAGTGAGACTACCTGGTAATATATTTTTAATGTTAAGTATTCCTGTAGGCAGGGCTGTGAGGAGCTGGAGACGGGCTGCAGCGTCACCGGAGCAGGAACTGGCAGTCCCAGGGGGATGAAATGGTATTCTGGCCTGTGGGCAGTGCAGGGGGAGCCCTGGGAAGGGGTCAGGGATGCCTAAAATAAAGAAATGGTTTGCAATGGGTGACAAATTTTAGCTAGCTACATTTAAATTAGTTAATCCTCTATAGCAGATCTAGGCTTATTGTGTCTAAAGGTTCAGGATGAAATTTATTGGGAGACATTCTCAATAGCTGATTTCGGAATCTTAAACTTTCTTAAGTGCTTGTGTTTTCTTTACCTTAGTCCTCTGTCACTTGGGTGATTTGTGCCAGGCATCTGGTAACAGATGTCCTCTGCAGAGAGTTCTCCACAAAAAGGCATTAAACACTTTAGCCTTTTCAGCATCAGCTGTTCAGACCTTTCCTCCCCTCAATGCAGCAGACTAAAGCTTTCTCAGCCTTCCTCTGACCATTAGTGCAATTACAAAAAGATTTCCTGTTACTCCTTACAGGCACAGCCTTTCTGCTGCTCCCTCCCTAACAGAGTTTTTCTTTCTTGCTGTTGCAGCCCTGCTGGGATTTTTAGCGCTCTCCTTCTGAACCCAGGTGAGTAACAGAGTCTTCCACAGCAGTAGTTTACAATCCTATCCTCTGGTCTCCCAACTTACTTGTTTCCCTCTGACTTCACCTATCACATTTTGAGGCTGGTGAAATCTGCTTATTTTGAGTATCTATAGCCTCACATTCTTTCTCTTTACAGAAAATAGGGAATTCCAAAACTTCAGAAATAGCCCAGGCTGTCCCCATCATGACCTCTAAAGTTGTTGATTAGTTAATCCTTGTGTATTATTTTCCCAAGTAGTTAAAGCACTTCATTACCACTCCTGTGCTTTGAATGCAGAAATGTAAAAGCATTCAGAAATAAAAAAAACACCTTCACATCTCTTGCTTTTTTTGTGCTGAAACAGCTCCTCACTGATATGTTAGCATATGAAGAAGTCAGAAAAAAAATCTTTTATTTTTTAAAAATATAAGTCTCTTCTAATACAATATACTCAAATAAACACAACTCTCAGGTCTTGCAGTATAATTGAGCAATCTGTTGGAAACGTGAAAACTACAGACAGCTTTTAAAGAAGTTGTAGTTTTATTTTGATTCTCTCCAAAAGTGCAGAATAATTCAATACTAAAGGATCTCATTCATATTGCAGTGAAACCAACAGTGAATTTCTTGTACTTATTGGTGGATTTTAGCTACAACTGCAAAAATGGAGCAAAATGAGATGTTCAATGTTTTACGTTAAATCTCACTAACCAAAATTGGGAGGAATATTTTTAATTGTTTATAACCATAACATTATTATGCTTAAGATTCACATGTCTCATTTTATTGGTTTTATAAGAAGCAGAGAGTGTTCTTAAAAAGCCGCATTATTAATGATCATATGCAGGGATCTTGAAAAATGCTAACTATTTAAAATATCCCTTTAAACCCCAAATAATAGTGTTTTAGCATTAGCCTTATTTAGCTTCACTGTCTTTTTGAGTAATCCACACTGCTCTAAAAGCTTATGTTAAGGGTTAAGTTTTTCCTGTAGAATTTTTCCCCACCATGAGTTGCTAGGAGACTTAAGTGCTGATAGTTAAGGGGTGCTTAACCTGACAAAAGAAGCTGATCACTTAGTTTTGGGGAAGGGAGGAGGCTCCCAGAGAGCTGAGGTGTGGAGTGATGCTACTCTCAGTCTTCCGGTCAGCACGGATCGGGCGATTGCTGGCTGCCTGGAGTCCACGGTTAACGGAGGAGTCTAGTCCTAGGAATTCTACCATCTGTTGGAGTGCCCAGGAATTTGGAGTTTCTTCGCTGTCCTGCTGGATTTTGGGTCAGCCTGGGTCCAGCCACTGCGGGTTCTCTGGCACTCCCCACTTCACCTGCCAGGGCCCCCCCCCCCCCCCCCTGCCTGCCGAGGACAGTCCACCGCTTCCAGCTTCCAGCCATCAAGCTCCGGAGCTTCCACCGTTTGCCCTTAGGGTCCTTGGTTCTGTTTTCACTATTACTATAATTGCTGTTGTTGATTTTTTTGTTGTTGTTGTGTTTTTTGTTTTGTTTTGTTTTGTTTTTGTGTGTGTGTATGTTTGTCCTGTTATATTTACTAGTAAAGGACTGTTATTCCTTTTCCCCATAGCTCTGACTGGAAAGTTTTTCTTTAATCTTCCAAACTATAATAACAGAGGAAAGGATTTGAATTCCTCATTTCCTAGAGAGGCCTGCCTCTCTCCTTAGCAAACATCTGTCTCTTTCAAACCAAGACAGAATTTGGTGCCCAACGTGGGGCACGAGGGCATTGAGAGAAAAAGGAATAACAGTTCTTAAGTGCCTACATTGTTGTGTACTGGATATCATGTTGTCTGCCTTAACCTGGTTTGGGTGGCATGTGGGTGTGGCCATATTCCTCCCATTTGTAGGCCCTTTTCTAAACATGGGCCCTGTAACTAAGGTTACTGTGGCTGTCATCCAGTTTGCTGTATGGGTTAAAGAAGTGAGGAAATCGTGGATTTTTAATTTCCTCTGAAAGGCAGGCACACGGATTCAGGGTTATCATACACTAACTGTGTGTTTCTGGGGTTACTTTAACAACGGTACCTACTGTGAAGAAATGACACCAGGGGAAATTTTTTCACAACCCTTCACCCAGCTCTTTGGGCCTACCCCACCAGTTTTTGAAGGGTTCAAATCTCTGAATGTTAATGACATAATACAGTGGCTTGTGTTGCTGGTATGCCTGTTCTGTTTAGCATTTAGAGATAAGGGGAGACTGACCTAGATAACCAACCTGATACCTAACATAGGGAATAGGGATACTGCCCCACAGCCTGAGCCGATCCTATAGCCTGACCCTGCCCGACAGCCTGCCTCAGGAATAAACCACCCAGATTTGGTGAAAGAGATAGGTGAGATGCTGAGGGAATACCTTTCTCCTGTAGTAGACTCATTAGCCCCAGCTGCTGGGAAACCCTCCCCCTGCCCCGACAAAGGAGAGTCTGATGGTGCAGCAGCGGAACCCACAGACGTTACACTGTCCAGGTCCCAGCTGAACCACAGGGGCAGCCACAGCCAGCAGCAGTGGCCCCTGTGGAAACAAAGAAGTATAAGGTGAAATCAGAGCACCCAGGCAACAAAGATAAGAAAGGAGATCCCTCACAACCCGCAGGGGAGTCAGAGGTGGAGATCATCACTGAGGCCCTGACATATGAAAGTCTCCGTAATCTGCAAAAAGATCTTGCACAGCAGGGACGTGAGGCTTATACAGCCTGGTTAGTTCGGGTCTGGGACCTTATAGGTACAGGCGTGCAGCTAGATGGTAGTGAGGCAAGGAATTTGGGACCCTTGACCCAGGACTCAGGTGTGAATCAGGTATTCGTAATGGAGCCAGGACCCTTTTCCCTTTGGGAGCGGCTTTTAATAAGTGTAAGGGAGAGGTTTGTCCACAGAGACAGACTGCAGGAGCACCATCATAGAATGCGCTGGAAGACCCTTGAGGAAAGGATCCAACAGCTGAGAGAAGTGGCAGTATTAGAGGTACTCTTTGGGAGGGGTGGACAGCATGATAATGACCCTGACAAAGTCAGGTGCACAGGGCAAATGCTGTAGAATCTGGCAACTCTAGGACCATCTCAATACGCCACATTCATTGCAAAAATTCATCCTGATAACAACCGAGAGACAGTGGTTTCTGTAGCCACCAAGCTTAGAAATTATGAGAGTATGATCAGTGGCCTAATGCAGGCTCAGGTCCCTGATGTGGCTAAGGAACTCAGGGAGAAGATGGAGGAGGTGACAGAGAAGATGGAGGAAATGAGGGAGGAGATGAAGAGGAACAGTTCCCATGTAGCACCGGTGCGAGTTACAGGCCCCAGAGTCAGAGCTCAATGTCCCCCAGCTAGAAAGAGAGGGTACACCCCATGAGCTGACCTGTGGTTCTTTCTGAGTGACCATAGGGAAGATATGGGAAGGTGGCATGGGAAACCCACTTCTGCCCTGGCAGCATGGGTGCGTGAGCTCAAGGATAGAAACACTAACCGAGGGGGTTCCACTAAGATAAAGGTAGCCTCGACATCGCATGACCAAGCTGTCAGGTATTATAGAAGTGAGGATGATATGTCAGATCCCTGTGAAGGAACCTCTATCATGTATGCCCAGGAAGGGAATAATGACCGGTGTTAGAGGGGCCCTGCCTCTAGCCAGGGAGAGGCACGGGAAAACCGGATCTATTGGACGGTGTGGATCCGATGGCCTGGCACATCAGAGCCACAGAAATACGAAGCTTTAGTTGATACTGGTTCGCAGTGTACACTGATACCATCAGAATATGTGGGGACAGAACCTATTTCCATTGCCGGGGTGACGGGGGGATCACAGGAATTGACTCTGTTGGAAGCCGAGGTGAGCCTGACCGGGAAAGAGTAGCAGAAACATCCAATTGTAACTAGCTCAGGGGCCCTGTGTATTTTAGGCATAGATTTCCTCCGGAATGGTTATTACAAAGACTCTAAGGGACTCAGGTGGGCTTTTGGAATAGCAGCTGTGGAGGCAGAGGGCATTAAGAAATTGAATAGCTTGCCTGGACTGTCAGAGAACCCATCTGCAGTAGGACTC
>JAIXNV010000303.1:3496-34380 GCA_020917445.1 Riparia riparia
ATTTAGCGGCAATGCAATTTTATTTAAGTAGCATTTTATAATCAAGCGTATACAAAAGTTCGGCTGTGATTAATTAAAGACCAAGATGTTTGGATAAAGCATAAGCAAAACTGACCGGGGTACAGAAGGAGGGCTTCTCACCCTACCTCACGTACCAAAAAAAGTAATCCAACTTAGTCTTATATAATGTATGCTAATACATATTCATTAATATTTCCTGTGAATATTTTCCTATTTTCAATTCTTAAAATCAACATCACTATACTACATAGCTCATGCTCCACTTGTTGTTAGGGCACCTTCTTGTCTTTTTGTTGGTCTTCTTCAGATGAAGGCTCATCATCTTCCTTGTGTCCTATGAATAACCTTACTGGTTGCGTGTGCTCTCTAAGTTTTATGTTATACATAACTAAGCATTATGTTCCAAAAAGTAATTATTTCATGGATCAAACCACCACCCAAACTCCCTGCCTTGGAATATTCCCAGATTTGTGCATCTAAAGGCCAGTTCTATCTTAAGATATCCTGTATCCCATAACATCTGCAAAGGGCCCATCTCCCTATCTTGGAGTAGTCCCAGCTTTGGCCAATCCAGCTTTGAAACTCTTGCTTATCTCAAACTGCATCCTGTATCTTCTTTTCTCATGGAGCATTCGCCAAGGGGCCCATCTGCTTTGCAACACTAATCACATCTACTTTTTCCTTTACTACTTTATGACAAATGTTTTCTAAAAAAGATATTTCTAAAATATTAATATAGTTTCAATTAGAATGAATCATTTTCATTTATTACAATTTTCTACCATTTCTCTTTTTAATCATATTGATTCATTCTTTTCAATTAAAACTGAATCTCAATTTTTTTCTATATTCTGAATAATCCAGGTTTTCACGCTCTCTCATTTCAGCCTCTAATTTTTCTAACATCTCCCATGCTGCATCAAGATTTTCGCATTCCTTCTCAAATTTGGTTAACATGTCTTGTGCTAGAGTAGTCTCTTTATGTTCCGTCAACATCACTTTGGGTCCTTTCTTTTGAGTATGAGTAGGTCTAGCTTTCAATGTCATCAAAGAATCTGGTTTCCCTTTTGCTGCCAATTCTGGATCAATGGGCATTGCTGTCATTTGCATTCCTTGTATCACTGCGTGGATTAGTCTAATAAGACATGGAATCATGCATGGTAAGAATAACAACCCTAATCCAGAACATAACAGCATTAAATCCCACCATCTTCCACCAGGCTCCTCCAAAGAGGTTATCGCACCAATCTGTTTTTAGAAGGAAATCCACTTTTGAACAGGTACGTGTGCCACCCTTTTAATTTCTTCAGCAAGTTTTGTGATGGCTTCCCCATGATCATCTCTCTCCACACAGCACTCAGATTCCTTAAATCTTCCTCAAACTCCCCCTTCTTCAGCCAGCAGATAATCTAGGGCAATTCTGGTTTGATATACAAATGCTCACATTTGTGAATGCTGCTTGGCCAGTAACTTTAGGGCATCAGAAGTATGGTTTGATACAACCTCCACTACTGCCTGGAGTCTTATCAACAAATTCAATAGATAAATTGGGGTCCTATATCCCCAAGATCCACCTCAGCCCAAGTTGCTGGGTCATAATACGCTATGATTCTTTCTGCAGGCCATTCATCTTCCCCTCATTCCTGGTTTCCCCCTGCCTTTGGGAAGTCGAGGTTTAAATCTCTTTTATTCCTTTCTAGACTCTCATCAAGTGGTGTTCCCAGCATATTGCTCCTAGACCTTGGTATGATGAAGAAGGAGGGTCGTATAACTCCTAAGGTACAGGTTCCCTCGCACTTTTGAGGTAATTCACTCTATGCTCATTGCCCACAAATGCAATATATTCCATCAGGGGGTTTCCATTTACTATCTGTTTTTTCTTTTTATTCCTAATAGGATTTTAGGTCTTTTTTTTTTTTTTTTTTTTTTTTTTTTTTTTTTTTTTTTTTTTTTTGGATTGGTAGGGGTTAGCTCCAGGACTTTTATGCCAGTTCATTTCCTTTTATCACAATTCATTTCCTTTGTTGTTCTCCAGTAACCAGTAACAGTTTTAGGTTACCAGGTCTTTGTCTTATTATCCAAATTAACTACTAAGGTAGATATGCAAGGAGTATATCCTACTACTTCATTATATTTCCTTCCTTCTCAAGTTATACGGACTGTTCCAATTACTTGATTATTCAAAATCCATCCTTCAGGTGGTTTTAATATCTTGGAAATTTGAGTATGATTCCATTTTAAAAATTGTTCTGGAGCTAGACTCTTACCTCTCCACAGCCATCTTTCAGCCATTCTAAGTCCCCCACAGATCCAGCATTTCGATAATCCTAATTTTGTAGCAATTTCTTGCATCAAATCGACAAAAAGTTTCTTAGCTGAGGTTGTCAAATCCCAGTTGCTATACTGCTGTTTTAATTGTTCATACAGCTTATCCAGTTCCTTTAACGCTTTCCCTATGGCCTTTTTACATATTTCTTTTGTTTCTTCTTCTTTTATTTTTTATTTTTTTTTTTTTTCTCCTTAGTGCTGTACCTCCAATACCTATACTTGGATCATTCCCATTCTCATCTTTCTCAAAACAACAAAAAAATTTCATTCCGAGGACAGATTTGAGCCCTATAAGGATAAGGAGCTGGTCGATTAAATAATAATTTTTTCCCTACCCAATCCATTTTTTCTATTTTTAATACAAACATCTATAAAATTGCTGTGATCGTAGCAGGCAGCACTAACATGTGGATGTGCCATGAACACAAATTCTATCTTGTCCTTGACCCACATGGAGTGACTGCATTTATTACAGGAATCAACATTATTGGGACTTTGTTTTTGCATAGATTGTTCTATCATTGCCCGCCCTTGTGCTGCTTGTTTTTTTATTATTTGTTCCTGCATTGCTCATTCCCTTCTATCAGTGACTCTGCCAGAGCGGCTCCATAGTTTTGGCCAGCTTCCAAGGGCATCACCACAAACACAGTGAGAATAATCCTCAGGAGTTTTGACTTTCTACCATCCTCAAGGCCCTTTGGGTTGCAGCCAAGGGCCAAGATGTCAGGATTCTTGGCAGCAAAGTTTATATCCTGGGATTTAGTCCCTGGTGCCTTTGGTCTCACTGGTACCCTTGGCCTCCTGTTTGTTTCAAGGATGGCACAGATTACTCACAGTTCTCACAGCACTGCCCTCTCTCTCTCTCTCTCTCTCTCTCCCTGGGTTAGTCAGCTAATTCCTCTTTTAGTCTAAACCACCAAAGCTCTGGAGATGTGCCGACCACAATAAGATTTGCTTTTCACTCCTTCATTTAACAACCTGATTTCTTGGTAGATTTTTGCTCTGACATCGGGGATTACTATTAAGTCTTCATCACCACCAATAGGCACATTTGCAATGCCAATTCACGTAAGAAATATGTCTATAGCCTGGCACACAAATTCCTTCTCCACAGGAACTGTTAATTATGATACACTGGTCTATAATATTATGAATAATTTGCTCTCTTACCTGCTCAAAAGCTAATATAGTAAAAACTCATTGGTCTAAATTTTCTATTAATTGAACCACTGCATAAAAGGTTCCATCTTCATATCTCAAAGGTGTTCCAAAAAAATCACTGAAAAAGCTTTTTAAATTTAACTGTTCATGCACACCATCTAAGCAAGTTAAACAAATCAATTGTCTCTCTCTTTCTTCTGCTCTTGTTATTCACCACAAATTAAGGCAAAGTGTACAAATAACACAAACCCATGGGTGACACTCTAAGCCATGCTAAGTACACTCCCAGTGTGTTACTTGTTCTTGGACTCTTTTAGTAACAGGTGTTTCCAGTCTCTTGTTCTGGAATTGTAGTTCCTCAATGAAATCTGTTAGTGTTTGTCGCTGAGGGCCTCTTAAAAGACTTTAAATCTGTTCAGGCTGTTCCCATTGATCCAGGAAGTGTCTAATCCCTTCCCATCAGCATTGTTCGGCATCCAAATTCAGTGGTGTTGCCATCAACAGCCAATCCAGAATGCCTAATTTTTCTAATAAAGTTAGTTGCAATTACAAAACACAAACCTTTAATGGCTAACTATCAAAGGAGTTTTATAACCTAAACAGGTTGTGCAAGACAATTTACCTTTTTCTGTTGTTTCTGGGTATCCTACTATATCCACATCATACTTTTATTATCCTTTGTTGTTCCTGCAGTGTTCTCAAAGCCACTAATCGTTCCATGTGATATGCTAAATAAATAAATGTTCTTTGTACTTGATCTTCGATTATATAAATGTCAATGATGATCTGTGCTAAAACCCATTTATGCATTCTCAAGTCTCCCTCTACTCTACTAAAGCATCGTATACAATTAATCATAAAAGCTACATCTCTTTGGTCCCAAGGTACAGTTGTTCTGTGCCAATGTCTTTGTCTCAGCCACTTCATGGTCACTGCTTTACACCGCTCACACTGATGACCGTGTTTGCAGCAACCTTGCTGAAACATCGAAACTTCTCTCTGGGGGATGGCAGCTTCTGACCTTTCTGTACTAAGGATATCTTGGATATCCTGGGGCTGGGTTATTCTTTCAATATGTGGGTGGCACACCAAATGTGTTGCAGCATGATGTGAAATCCACAGCCAAAAACAATTTTCCATATGAGCTATAGCCTCTGGGCACCAAATGCTCTCTTCAGCCATGTTAGGGATTAATTAGTTTTATTTTAACTGTATTTTGAACCTCAGTAAAAAGGTTTAATAAATTTGAAGTAGTTTTTAGTTTTACTTTCAGGTCTCCTGGTGTCGAAATAATTTTCCAAACTCTATTGTGTATAGGTCCTTTTACCCTTGAAGCATGAGTCTAGCCATTTTCTGCCGTTCGAACTGTGGTTTTGTCAGGGAGAATCCATTGTCCCTCTTTTAAAGTTGTTCCTAGGTTTTTCATGGCTTCTGCTTTGGAAAAGAAAAATAAGGTGTTTGATTTTGTGCTCCTGCTTCCTGAAAAGTCATAATTACATTGCTATTTTCCCTCAGGGCAGCTTTCTTAGCTTCATCATCAGCCAAATTGTTTCTTCTTGTTTTAATGTTTCTCCCCCTCTGGTGGCCTTTCACATGAACAACTGCTATCTTTTTTAGATTTTTCAAAGCTTTAAGAATTCGAATTATCAATCCTTGGTGCACTAATCCTTTACTTTGAGTCTTTATAAGTCCCCTTTCTTTCCAAATTTTTCTAAATGTGTGCACTACCCCAAAGGCATATTTTGAGTCGGTGTATATGGTCCCTTCTCGATCCTTTAATAACAGCAACACACAGAATAATGCATAGATTTCACTGGGTTGTGCTGACCAGGACGGGCTAAGGGGACCAGATTCTTTTACTTCCAGATTTTCTCCACGAATTATGGCATACCCAGATTTCCTTCTTCTGTCTACCACGCGGGATGAGACATCTATCAATATTTTTTCTCCTGATTTAACTCTTGTTCTCTCAAATCTGGGCGTATTTTTGTTTGTAACTCTATGACCTCTGTGTAATCATGTATTAATTCTTCTCCTGGGTCCCCTAAAGGAACTGAGTGGAGCTTTGTATATTTGTCACTCTCAGTTTTAATTCAGAGGAGGCTATCAAGAGAGCCTCAGAATTTAATATTCTGCTATCAGTTAACCATGGTTTGGCCTCTCTAGCAGGGATTCCCCTAGTATTATGGGGTGTGTACAATTCCAATGGTGCCCCTAAGATTACCTTTACGGCTTCTTCGACAAACAGAGCGGTGCCTACCAGAGCTTGCAGGCATGTTTGCCAACTCTTACTAATTGGATCCAGTAATTTGGAATAATATCCTACTGGCTTTTGGCTTCCTGCCCAACCTTGAGTCAATACTTCATAAGGTGTTTGATCAACTGTATTAACAAATAATTGAAAAGGTTTATCTAAATTGGGAAGACTCAGTCCAGGAGCTTGCAGTAAGGCTTCTTTAACTTGCTCAAATTTTCCTGATCCCTTTCAGTCCATTTCAAGCAATTGGTAGTTAATTTCTCATTTAGAAATTTTACTTTTCTGTTAAACCCTTCTATGTCTTGCCTACAATAACCCCAAAGACTCAAAAACTGCTTTATTTCTCTTTTAGACTTCGGGGGTCCCATGTTCACTATTCCTGAAACCCTTTCAGGGTCTAGCTTTTTCTTTCACTTACTAATCCAATGACCTAAATACCGCACTTCTGACTCTACAAACTGCAATTTTGACTTTGATATCTCCAGCTCATTTTCTCCCAGAAAATTTAGAAGCTTAATAGTACCATTTCCCTTCAGTTTCTCCTGCTACTAACAAATCATCTACATACTGTAGCAGCTTAATTCCTTTGGGTAACTCAAAGGACTTCCAAAGATTTTCTAACGCCCTCCCAAAAAGATTTGGTGCTTCTGTAAAACCTTGCGGTAGCACCGTTCACCTGAATTGTTCTCTCCTACCTGTATCTGGGTCCTCCTACTCAAAGGCAATCCCTACTGCCCTCATCCAGAGGGCAAGTTCAAAAGGCATCCTTTCAATCCACGACACTGTACCAAATGTCATTAGGAGGTCTCTGGCTTAGCTACCCCTGGACAGCGGGTAATGGTTCTTTGATTTACCGCTCTGAGATCCTGGACTAGTCGGTAGCTACCATCAGGCTTCTTTACGGGCAGGATGGGGGAATTATGTGGTGACACACAGGACTCCAACACCCCCTGATGTACTGAATTCTCAACTACCGGTTTCAATCCCTTCCGACCTTCCAATGATATCGGATATTGTTTTACTCGAATGGGGATTTCTGGGTTCTGTATTTCAACACTAATGGGCTGAATGTTTAATTTTCCTGCTTCACCAGTATACCACACATTGTCACTAATCTCGAAATTATCTTCTTCAGTTAAAGAATTGATTTTAAGTTTTCTTTCACAGGGTGTTATTTTAATCCCCAAGGCTATTATTAAGTCCCTTCCGTATAAATTATTATCAGCCTCAGGTATTAATAGCAAGTCATTCAGTCCAAATTTTTTTATCCGATTCAATCTGCACATTTTTAATTACAGGAACCTGAAAACTTCTCCTTGAACCCCATTTACTGGGACATGTTCACGACTTACTTCACACTCTGGTGGTAGTTTTCTTAGGGTGGACCTAGTAGCTTCTGTGTCCAACAAAAATGTGATTTCTTCATGTTGAGGACCTATTTTCAGTTTTATCAAGGGCTCTTCTAGGTGTTCAGTCCTCATTAAACAGAGCCCCTGAGCCCCCTAGTCTTCTTGAAACATTTTCTCATCTCGCTGCCTCTTGCTACAGAATTTTTGTAGATGTCCCTTTTTGTGGCAATAAAAACAAGTTGGTCCTGTACCCCTGGAGGTAGGACAAGAAGTTCGTAAGTGTCCTTTCTGGTGACAGGAGAAAACACGTGAGTCTCGTATCCCCAGAGGTGGGACCTGCCTTTTTCTGTTGTTTGTTCTTTCCTGAGCGCTTCTCTGTATTCATGGTTGTCTCTGTTTCCTTGACTGCTGCCAATAAAATCTGTGGTTTTGTCTTTTGCCTCTCCTCATCTCTTCTCACATACATTTTCTGTGCTTCTCTTAACAATTCCTGAAGCTCCCTATCCTGCCAATTTTCTCCTTTTTCCAGCTTCATCCTGATGTGCCCCCAGGCCTTAGCTACAAACTGTGTATTCAAAAGGACCTGTCCTGCTGCAGTATCAGGGTCTGCACCTGAATATAACTGCAAGGCTTTTCTTAGTGTTTCTAACCAGTCTGCCAGGGGTTCATCCTTCCCTCGGTGCTCACTTAGAGCTTTCCTTATATTCTGCCCCTTGGGCACTGCTTTCCAGATTCCTCAGATAATCAGCCACCAGAGATCATTCATATTCTGCCTGTGTTTTTCATTCTGATTATTCCAACCTGGATCTTGCATAGGCCATTTCTGATCCCCCAGGTCTGGCTCCTGACATTCTCTATCCCAAACCCTCATTCCTGAATGTCTCAGCATTTCTCTTTCTTCCATGGTAAACAAGATTCCTCAGATATACGGCAGTTCCACCCAGGTGTATATATTCGGCCCCAAGAACTGATCTCATCTCTCTGCCACTCCAAGAGGATCCTCTAGCAGCCTGCCCATCTCCTTCTTAAACTCCCTAACATCCCCTGTGTTCGGGGGAACACTCACATCACCAATAGGTCTCTGTTCTGGGTTTGCCATTGGAACTTTTCTAAGCGGGTATAGTCCATCTTCCATTTTTGCTTCCCCATTCCCATCATCACTTCTCCCTGTCCCCCACCTCTAGTTCTATGTGCTACTGGCTCCTCCTGAATAGGGGGTGCATTTGCATTTACAGGAGGACCCTCGGGGGCTTGGGGTTGAACGGGCTGATTAGGTTGCCTATAAGGGGGTGGGAGGTGATCTAATGGATCCTAGGGTTTGTGTCTGTCTTTTTTGGCTGCTTGCCCTCTGGTTTGTAAAGGATAGAATGGAAAACCCTCGCTTCCCTGCCTTCAAGTGACAAATTCACCCTTTCCCATGGGAAGCCACAGAGCAGCATATTCGCTTTCTTCCTGATTAAATGGCTCTTTTGAATTCACATACAAATTCAAAGCCTGGTAAATCCAATCTTCACATAATCCACACTTTGGCCAATATAAATTATCTTTCCGGATCATTTCCTTTGTCCATTCAAACATACAATAATTAATCATTTTCTGCTTACTTTTTCCTCTTTGGTATTCCGATGCATCCCAGTATTGTAAAATCATCCCCAGTGGACTGTCCTGAGGGATGCTCCCCTTCTGAGAACTCCCCTCACAGTTCCCAGGTATACCAGGCTCTTGAGAATTTCTTTCATAATTCACAGCCCCTGGGTCTAAGGAATCACTTTTCCTTGGACTCATTTTTGGTGGCAACAAATCAAGAAACCGCCGGTACCATGAGAATCATGGTCTCCCTCACTCACTTTGTGGTTCAGTCCTCTCACCTATTATTCTGGTGCACAGTCTTGTCTTTTGCCAACTGTTTGCCTCATGCCTAATTCCAATCTTTCTCCCAATCTGTCTTCCCTATGTCCTTCTAGTCACTTCCCCTTGCAATCCCTCTTAGTCTACTACTAAAGTTACCAACTAAAGTTATCAGATTTTCATCTCAAAGAAAATTGAACTTGACTCAATTGCTCCCTCCTTATTCACCCTGCCCAGTGATCAGATCACTCCCTTCTCCTCAAGGACCTTCCCCTGGGTTCTCGGGCTGGGATCCTCCCTGCCAGTCCCTCCCAGGGAATCTCACTCATTCTCTCTTTTCACTTCCCTCCTTCCCCGGCTGGTCTCCTTGTGGAAATGTGGTACTGGAAGGTTCGCATTCACTTCGGGGGTCTGGGCTACCAGTCCCCATTTTAGATATTCTGCACACACAAAAGTACAGCTGCCCCCCTGCCCAACCCCATGGTACTTACACAGTCCATTTTCCCACATGGTTCTTGTGCACAAGACATTTTACAGGCACCTTTACCTTTAGCTGGCACTCCCAGAAGGAGCTTTCGTGCGTGCCGCCTACTGCTGGCTTCCTTTCCTTATGCATTATCGCAATTGGAACTCCTTCTCCAAGGGAGCCTGGTCTAACCTCGGGACCACCTTAAAAGAGCTGGTGGGGAGCTCCTTCCCGAGACTAGCCGTCCTTCCCCAGGCTGGTGTTCCTGGGTTTCAGCACCAAATTGTTATAAATGAAGCTCTATATGTCTAATTTAAGAAGCAACGAAGTTGAATTTAGCAGCAATGCAATTTGATTTAAGTAGTATTTTATAATCAAGCATATACAAAAAAATTTGGCAGTGATTAATTAAAGATAAGTAATGTTCAGATAAAGCATAAGCAAAAATGACCGGGGTACAGAGGGAGGTTTCTCACCCTACCTCACGTATAAAACAAAGTAATCCAACTTAAACTTATATACTGTATGCTAATACATATTCATAAATATTTCTCATAAAACTCCTATTTTCAATTTGCAAAAATCTATGTCACTGTACTACATAGCTCATGCTCCACTTGTTGTTAGGGGGTCTTCTTGGCTTTTTGGTGGTCTTCCTCAGACAAAGGCTCATCATCTTCCTCTCGTCCCCTGAATAACCTTACTGGCTTCACATGCACTCTAAATTTTGTGATTCTTCCCCTGTACTCAGCACTGGTTGTGCAGCAGCTCAAATGCAGTGTCCAGTTCTGGGCCCCCCAATATAGGAAGGACATGGAAGGGCTGGAATGTGTCCAGAGAAGGGCAGAAAGTCTGGTGAGGGGTCTGGAACACAAGTCCTGTGAGGAGTAGCTGAGGGAGCTGGGGTTGTTTATCCTGGAGAAGACGAGGCTCAGGTGAGACAAAGCAGTGTCAGGGCACAGGTTGGACTTGATGATGTCCAATGTTTTTTCCAACCTTGCTGATTCTGTGATTCTCTGAAACCACCCTTGCAGTTGCAGGATTAGCCCTGGGCCTCCTCTCCAGAAGCTCCAGCAGCCCAGGTCCCTCAGCTTCTCCTCACAGCCCCAAAGCCCATCCTGTCAGTCCTGCACAGCCTCTGCAGCTCCTCCTCCTTGCCCAGAACAGGGAGCCCCACAGCCAGACACAGCAGCCCAGATGTGCCTCCCTGGCCTGTGGTGCCTCTGGCAAGGGATCAGCACGAGGTACTACAGGAGCCTGCAGACAATTCCTGAAATATTTGGAGGATGATCCTGCTCCCCAAGGGACGTTCACATTTTGCTGGGAACTCAGGAACTGAAATGGGGAGTGGGGCCAGGGAGGAAAGGGCAACCAGGGATGGGCTGTTTGCAGAGGAGGGAACAGGGGTGGGCAAAAGGAAGAAATTTGTACCGGAAAAAGTAAAGAAAGCACAGGTTAAGCAAAGAAAATGCTGAGGGCAGGTTGTGTGTGGCTGCCAGGCAGCCCTGGCTCTGAGCAACAACGTCTGCAGTGGCACAGGAAACTCACAGCTCATGGGAACAAACATTATGGATGACTTCAGAGGCCACCACAAACCTGAGTGGTTTCCCTGCTGTCCCCCAGCCCTTCCTGGCCCCAGGGGCTGATGGCATTTGTGCTCCCTCAGGTTCATCTCCCCACACCAACACCATGGGGGTGCTCACGCCTGCTCTGGGCAGTGCAAACAGGGGCTCCTGAGCCAGTGCTGCCGTGTCTGTGCCTGCAAGGATGGGGCACCTGTGTGAGCTGGGGGAGAGGCCAGGGCTGCAGAGGGGGGATGTTGTTGGCAGGTGCATGAGGACGCTCTGGGACACTGCCCTGGGGTGTCCAGCGCAGTGGGGATGGATCAGCCCCTGCTCTACTGCTCCTTCCCATCTCCCCCAGGGACTTTGCAGAGCCCCAGCTATGCTGTTTGCCCCCAGCCTGCCCACGGCCACCCTGGGGCTGCTCACGGGGCTTTTCTCTGCTGAGCATTGGCCTGGGCGTGTTCTGGAGAGAGCCTGGGCAAGGAGCCTCAAGCCCTGTCTTGCAATGCAAGATGTAACCAAAAAAGTGTATTCTATTACCATCTGTTAAAACCAGGTTGGCAGGTTGTTTATCTCTTCCATGACCCATTCCTTATATTGCTGAGGGGAATCTTCTCTTAATTGGCCAGCTTTTAAAACCAAACGGGACAGTGTTCTTTATCTCCTCCATGACCCATCCTCCCTCCAGGGAGATATCTTCTATTACTGGGCTATTGTCTCTCACTCTATGACTGATAAAATTACACCATCCCATTGTGAGATGCTCCACCCAGAAGGATGAGCCAAGCATTCCCACCTGGATATAATCTGAGATTTAAAGCACCAGGAGCAGCCTGGTTTCCACTGGATTCTCAGAGGAAGACTAGACCTGTCTACACCACCACTGCACCTTCAGAGGAAAACTACGCCCTTCTACAAGATCATTGCTTCAACAAAACCACATCTGTCACTCCAGGAGGACTGCAGCCACGATTTGATTGCACTGCAAGCAACACCCTGACTAACCGGGTGTCAGGTTGGATTCTGAGTCTTATGTTTTGGGGTTTTTTTGTTTTTTTTTTTTTTTTACTACTGCACTTTTAGTTTAATTTTCCTACTGAAGAACTGATATTCCTATTGCCATATCTTTGCTTGAAAGCCCATTAATTACAAAATTATAATTCAAAGAGAGGGAGTTTGTATTTTCCGTTTCAAGGGAGGCTCCTCCCTTCCATAGCAGACACCTGTCTTACCAGCCCAAAACAGGGGGAGCTCGGCTCAGATATCCTGAGTGGTCCCTAGGTTGGGTTTTTTTGTTTGGGGATGTTTGGAGAAGTAAGAACCCCAAACCTGGGTGGAAAATGCCCCTTGGGGGGACATTGGGGGGGTCCCAGTGGCGGCTGCTGGCAGAGGCAGCCTGGAGGAGCAGAGCCCTGTGTCCCCCTGGAGCCCAGAGAGGGGGGAGGACTGCAATTTGCAGGACCCTCAACAGCTTGGAGAGGGGCAGGGGGGACTCCTTGGAGCATCCCTAAATGGAAAATGGAAAAGGGGGAGCTTTTCAGATTCCTGGGATTCTCAGCAGCCTGGGGAGGGCAGGGAGACTAGAGACAGTAAACTCCAGAAAGGAATTTTCAGGGCTGCTCTTGGCATTTGATAGGCTGTTAGGTACTCCAGATGTCTGGTGACTTGTAGACATGGACTTGAGCAGAGGGACATTCAAACTCAACATACGCATCCCTTGTTTTTGCCCAAAATCAGGATTTCCAATTCCCAAACCTTGGCTGGATGGAGGAGGAGGCTGTGAGGAAGAGGAAGATGCCCCGGGACAGCCAGGCAGGTGAGGAGGAAGTCAGTGCCCCTTTCCCCCTCTCTCCTGCTCCATCTCCCAGCCCAGCATGGCCCCTGGCTGCAGGACAACCCCGCTGCCAATGCTGTCCTGCCAGGGATGTGTTGGGAGAATCTCCTTCCCCTTCCCTCTGGCATGGAGGCAAATCCAATCCTCTCCTTGTCCTTCCTCCCCCAGACAAGGAGCTGAGGATGGAGACCAGGGAGGACAAATCCCCACAGTAGAACCTTGTGGAAGAGGCCGTTTTGAGCAGCTCCATGGTACAGGAATCCAAATGGGAGAAAAAGCGCCGGAGACCCTGCAGGAGTAAGGACTCCAAATACATCCCAGGGTGCTCTGAGGAGGAAAGACCCACCCTGTGCCAGGAAAGTGGACAGAGCTTCAGCCAGAGCAACACCCCTGTCCAGCACCAGATCATCCACACTGGGGACAGACCCTACGAGTGTCCCCAGTGTCAGAAGAGGTTTCAGACCAGCTCCAATCTCCTCCAGCACCAGCGGATTCACACAGAGGAGAGGCCCTTCCGCTGCCCTGACTGCAGGAAGGGCTTCAAGCAAAACTCCAACCTCATCACCCACCGGCGCATCCACACTGGGGAGAGGCCCTACAAGTGTCCCCAGTGTGGGAAGAGCTTCACCCAGAGGTCTCACCTGAGCCAACACCAACGGAGGCACCAGTAAGGGAAACCCTGATGTGTACCCTGAGTGCAGGCAGTGTTTTGTGTGAGTCTCCAACTTCATCCCCCATCTGAGGACCCACATTGAGAAGAGTCCTTGTGACCCACATTTCCCATGACCCAAGCTGAGGAGTCACCTGTCCCTTTCTCTGCCCCTGGCAATGATGTGAGGTGGTCCTGGCCGTGGTCCCGACATTGTATTTGATCCCATCTCAAGTCATTGCCAGGGGCAGGAAAGGGACTCTCTCTCTTCCCCATGTACAAAGATGTCCTTTCCCAGCAGGAGGAAATACGTGGCTGAGAAGAGCCATTCTGTGTTGTTGTAGTTGTCCCTGTATATCATTTCTCTTATCCCTTCTGTTCCTAGTTTTTCCTTATTCTGTTGCTATTACCAGTAAATTACCCTTATCCCACCCTTGAATCTTTGCCTTTTGTATCTTCCATGGGAGGCTGGAAGCCAGTGAGGGGCAGCTCGGTTTTAGTGGGTGCACAAAATTTGGGAATCCCATTCCTAAACCCCAGCCCATGGAAACCGAGCATCCCAGCTGGTGCCAGCCCTGGTTGCCCTGGCAGCAGCCTTGGGAGCGGGTCCCTGGCTGGGGGCTGTGGGAACTTCTTCACTCTGGTGCCCAGGGACAGCACTGGAGGGAAGGGCTGGAGCTGAGTCGGGGCAGATTTAGGTTGGATGTCAGGAAAAAGTTTTTCCCCCAGAGGCTGCTGGGGCACTGAACAGGCTCCCAGGGAAGGGTCACAGCTCCAGAGCTCTGGGAGCTCCAGCAGCGTTTGGACACCGCTGCCAGGCCCAGGCTGGGATTGTTGGGGTGTCCTGTGCAGGGCCAGGAGCTGGACTCGAGGATCCTGATGGGTCCCTCCCAAGTCAGCCAATTCCGTGCTTCTGGGATCCCATGGCCCTGGGAATGGGACTGGAAATGGTTGCCATGGCAACGGGCTCTGGCTCCAGGCCTGAGCTGGTGTCCATGGAACCACCCCTGGCCTGGGATCTGCATGGAGCTGCCAAGGGACCGACCCTAGCAACAGGGGCTGGTGATGGTTGTCATGGAAACTGACCATAGCAACAGGGGCTGGTGATGGTTGTCATGGAAACTGACCCTAGCAACAGGGGCTGGGGATGGTTGTCATGGAAACTGACCACAGCAACAGGGGATGGTGATGGTTCCCATGGAAACTGACCATAGCAACAGGGGATGGTGATGGTTGCCTGCTAAGGAACCAAGTTGTCACAACCCCTCAGAGGGGTTCCATGGGGACTTTCCAAGAGTCTCCAGGCTGTTCCAGGGCTGGAATGTCACAGGCAGAGACAGGGGCTCCATGGAGACCTCCCAGGGGTTTCTGGGGATGGCCAAGAGCCCTGTGGTCACAGGCAGTCACAGCCATTCCATGGTGACATCCCAGGGCACCTTGGGCTGCAAAGGCACCCATCTGTCACAGGCACTCACGGGGGCTCCACGGTGACATCCCAGGAGTCCCCAGGCTGCCAAAGAGCCGGGATGTCCCAGACACTCACAGGGGTTCCTGTCATGGGCAGAGTGGGAGCTTCAGACAAGAGCTTTATTTCTTCCTTGGAGAAACTCCTGCTGAGTTATGAGGTGGAGAAATGACACCCAACAGCCACCATGGATTCCCAAACATCTCCAGGAAGCCTAGACTTTTAAAATTCCATCTAAGAGAGGAGACTTAGAGCAGCGGGATTAAATCCTAGCCCTGGACTTAGTTAAGGGTTTATGTCTGTAACATTGGACAGATGTAATGGAAGCAAAAGGTGATTTGTCCCACAGGATTAATGATAGAACACCAGATATATTTATATAAATACAGCAATGATTGATTCAGATCAGGATTAGACAGAAAGATTTATTTACACCACAGGGAAAATAAAAATAAGTCTTATTTACTCCACAATATAGGAGCTATAACAGTAATAAAATATTGTGCTCTAGGAAGCAATTTTGAAATAAACAGAGCCTTGCTGGAGTTGTTTGAGTCCATTCCAGGCAGAGCCTCCTGCTCCAGCAGGAACTGCCTTTCCTGTGCCAGGACCAGGGCAGATCCCGCTGCAGGAAAAGCCCCAGGCCAGCCCCAGCACAGTGAAGGCCTCGGGCACAAGTGCAGAGTGCCGTGCTGGGAGCTGTGCCAGGGAGAGCCCGAGGCACCAAAGGCACCTTGGCAGCAGCAGCAGCTGCTTCCAGGCCATGGCCAGAAGCCTCCCTTGGCAAGGCGGCCTGGTGGCCACCACTGCAGAGCTGCTGCTCCAGGGCTCATTTCTGCCTGGGCTCTGCCCCAGGCCACAGAGTGTGAGCTCAGCCCTGACTCTGTCCCAGCCGCTGTGCCTGAGCCCTGCAAAGCCTAAAGGTCACCTGTGTCAGCCTGGCTCTGTCAGCCCCTGGGGCAGGGCAGGGAAAGGCCAGAGAAGGGGCTGGCTTTGGCTGCTGGATGTGGGCTCCAGCAGAGACAAGGAGGAGTCAAGGGAGTGGATGGAGTCCAGTGAGCAGCCCCTTCTCCCCATGCAATCCTGGAATGCTTTGGATGGGAAGAGCTCTGCAGTGCTCATCTCATCCAAACCCCTGCCATGAGCAGGGACATCTTTCACCAGATCAGGCTGTTCAGAGCCCTGTCCCAGCTGGAGTTTAATGTTTCCAGGGATGGGGCATTGATCACCTCCCTGGGAACCTGTCTTGCTGTATGACCAATCTCACCATCAAAACATTCCTCCTTATCTCCCCTTATCTGAACCTCCCTTTCTTTAGTTTAAAACCACCATCCTTTGTCCTGTTGTGACAGGCCCTACTAAATCTTTGTCCACCAGTGCATTTCCAATCAGCCGGGTTTCCATGGAAATTCCATGACAGGTGACCCAGGTGTGGTGTCCCAGGGAGGGCTGCCATGGAAGCAGTGCCCAGCACTGCCCCTTTCTGTCTGGCTGAGCTGGCCTTTGGCCCTGGCAGTGGCGTTTGCTGCTGGTTCCGTGGCGCCTGAGCAGCCAGCGCGGCACAGGGCAGGTGGCCGTGGCACAAGCCCCCAGCAAGGGATCCCCTCTGGCTCTGGGCAGTGACACCAGCCCTGAGCAAGGGGTCCAGGGCAGGTTTCCATGGCACCCAACCATCACAGCGGCTCCAGGCCTTGGCTGCCATGGCACCAAACCAAGGAACGGGTCCCTGTGGCCGCTGCTGTGGCACCTGAGGGCACCAACGAGTGTCAGTGCAATTGTACCTGGAACAGCCCCGGCACCGCTTTGTCCTCAGGGGTGCCCTGGCAGCCCAGGAGAGCAACAGCTCTGCATGCAAGTGGCCACGGAACCTGGCTGCAGAAATGGGTCCTTGGGGTGCTTTCCAAGGAAACTTGAAGGGATGAAGGATCCAAAGCCAGCAGTGGGGTCACTGCAGTGTCCATGGCCACAGCCCCTTGCCATGGCCCAGGGCAGGTTGGGATGATGATCCACCATCACTCCTGGCCCAGGGCAGGGCTGCAGTGCTCTTGGTGGCACCTTGGGCTTGGCCCACACTTGAGGAGGGTTTCTGTTTTCACTGGGGAAACTCAGGAGTTTTAGATTGCTTCAAAAATAAAAGGAAAAAACCCTTATTTTGTTGTGTGCAGCCAGTTCTCTGAGCAAAGCAGGTCCCAGGTGAGTGAGGAGATGCAGGATGAGGTTGGGAATGTGGAGGAAGGTTGTCCACACTGAGTCACACCTCAAGGCACAGCTTCTCTGAGCAGGCCAGACCTCCTTGGGAGACCCTGGTTCAGTATCAACCACAGAATGCTGCAACCACCTCTTGTGTAATGAGAACAGTAATGAAAAACACCCTTGAAAATAGGAATATATATTTCTTGGAAGCTCCTTGAAATATTTCTCCATAACTGCAGCAGGAAATCTTCCAATTGAATGGCACCGTACCAGAGGGAATTCAAGGCAGAGCCATGGTTTGTCAGGACTTGCTTGGTCCTGATGAGCCCCGTGGTGGATTTGGTGTTAAACCCTGGAACCTCAGGGTGTTAAAGGAGATTGCACAAACCTTTCCAGGAGTCAAAGTCAGAGGAAAAACCCAAAGTGTCTCAATGCCTCAATGGGTCCCACAGAGGTCCATTCCCAACACAGGCTCCTCATGGAGTTCATGAAGAATAGAAATGGAGGCCAAGATTGCACAAAAACCTCTCAGAGACTCAGTGTGGGAAGGAAAATCCAAAGTACCTTAAACACCATGAATATCTCAAAGTATTAATGAACCTCACTGAGTGTCAGTGCAAAGCTCTCAAGGGACTCATTAGGGCAGATAATTGGAGGCCATGATTGCACAAAAACCTCTCAGAGACTCAGAGGCAAAAAGAAGTACTTAAATTACCCCTGAGTACCTTGAGGCACTATTGAGCCCCACTGAGTGTGGTTACTGACTAAGAATCTCTAGGGAATAATTAAAGCAGATAATTGCAGGACATGACTGCACAAACCTCTCAGACTCAGTGTCAAAAAGAAGGTCCTTAATAAACCTTTAGTATCCTGAAGAATTAATGAGCCCCACTGATTATTTTTACTGACTAAGAATCCCAAGGGATTAATTAAGGTAGATAACTAAGGCCATGATTACCCAATTTTTCTCATAGAGACAATTTTAAAAGGGAAACACCAAGTACCTTAAAACAACTGAAGTACCTTGAAGCATTAATGAGCCCCACTGAGTGTTGTTCCTGACAAAACCTCTCAAGGGACTAATTGAAGCAGATAATTGGCGGCCATGATTGCACAAACCTCTCAGAGACTCCAAGGCAAAACCAAACCCAAAGTCCTTTGAAAAATCTGCAGTTCCTGGAAGCATTCAGGAGCCCCCAGGGGCCATTGCTGACCAAGGCTCCCCAGGGACTCCTTCCAGCACATCCTTGAGGCCACTGGCATGTGAGGGGGATGCTGAGGGCAGCACAAGGGGCTGACAGTGCCCAGCCTTGCTGGGGCTGTGCCAGGAGGCCCCAGGGCCTCAGGACAAGGTGTCTCCTCACAGCCCTTGGTGGCACAGAGGCTGCTGTGCCCCAGGACACCAAGACTTGGCTTCTCTTTGTCCCCACTTTGTCATCACTGCCTCCAGTTCTCTGCTCTGCCTGGGGCCTGGGGACACTTTCTCTGTCCTGTCCCTCAGTGGGACCCATTAAAACTTCAAGAAACTTCAAGAAGATTGGTTCTAACTTGGAATCCTTGAGGGCTTTCTTCAGCTCCCTCTCAGGGACTGATGTTCAGGGCCTCAGCACAAAGCCCCGAGAGGGTCATTAAAGTCCTTGTGCTGTGTTTGTGCTGCTGAGCTGGGCCGGGCTCCTGGCACAGAAGCAGCTCCTGGCAGCCAAGAAAAGCTTTAAAACTCATTTCTCTTCATGAGCAGCTCCTGTGCACAGCCCAGCAGGGCTGGGGCACTGCCTGCAGCCACCCCGGGCACAGCACACAGGCACAGAGAGCTTCAATCACTCAGGGCTGGGAAGGAGCTGAGAAGTGACTGCAGGAGAATCACTCCCAGCCCTTGACACAGGAACCTCTGGCTGCAGGACAAGGCAGCTGCAGCTCCTGCAGGAATCTCCTAAAGCTGCAACCTCCCAATGCCTACAGACTCTGTGAGTACATCTCTGAGTATTTCTGGTGCAGGGGAGGGAAATGCTTATGAAGCTCTAACGCATTGAGAGCTTCTGCCCATTCCCGAAATATCTGCAAGACAAGGATTTATTTTAAAACTAGGGCTTTTCCTGAGTCTTTGTTTTCATTTCTTAATATTATATAATGGGGGAGAGGGAGAACACATGATAACGCTATCATTAATTTTGACAAATCCCTGGGACATCTAAACTCTTAATGATGTGGCTTAGTCTGAGCTGTCCTTTCTCTAAACTGCAAATGGAACCTGCCCCCAGCCAGTGCCCTGTGAACAGGCAGGGTTCAGTAGGGCCAAGGAGAGTGCTCAGAGATTTGGGGTCTGTGAGTGCTGGCAGGGAGAGCTCAGGCACAGGGAAACACCTGCAGGGGGAAAATCTCCAGGAAGCAGAGAGAAGATCCAGCAATGAGAGAAAACAAACCCCAGAAATGTTGCAGGAAGAGTTTAGAGATCTCCATAGGAGACCCTTCAGTGCAGCCCCTCCCTCTGAACAAGCCCCCTCCCTCCTGTCCCCCAGCCAAGCCTCTGCCCTCAGGGCCAGGGGTCCAAGGTGTGAAGCCCCTCCTGTGCAGGCAGAGCTGCAGCAGAGCCGTGGGGCAGCTCTGCAGCCCCGGGCCCAGTTCCCTCTGCAGAGCACAGGGCTGGGAGCAGCTGCCCAGCACTGGGGGCTCCGGGAGGGGGCACAGCTGGCTCAGGGTGACGCTGTCCCCAGTGCCCGGCTGTGGGCAATGCTGTCAGTGCAGCCAGGGAAGGAGCGGCACCTCCTTTAGTCCAATGCCATCATAAGGACACTAGGAAGTCTCCCTGAGATTTCAGTCCAAGCTGGGAGCTTCAATCCAGGGTGCAAACCTGTCCTGCAGCATCTTTGTTACCTGAAAGACCCCCGGGAAAAGGCAGAGGTGTTCTGACACTGAAAATGCTGTTGGGTTGGTGAAATGAGCAATGTGAGTCCTCGGATAGAAAAGTGGAGCTGGACTGTGGTGGATCCATCTGCTCTCAGGAATATCTGGTGATCTTTAAAGAAAACATGGGAGTGTGAACAGCCTCCATTTGAGAAAAGTGAAAGTCCAGAGAAACTCTGAACAGAATGAAGTGATAGACCAAACCTCCAGAGCCTCCACTCATCATCTTGCTTTCGGGGACCTCACTGTTTTACCAGAGGGCAGCACAAAAGCTGAGGGTTTCTGATACCCAAGAATACAAGGAGAGACATGGGGAGAGATTAAAAAGAAAACTGCAGAATGCTTAAACACAAAAGCATGTCCCTCTGTGTTATAGAGGAGGAGGTATGGGAAATTACTTTGATTTTGCTTACAGGTATCTCCTCTAACTCCTCACTGTCCTTTGCTTCATGAACAGGACTCCATGGCCAGGCACAGCAAATGTCCAACAGCAGCTCCATCAGCCACTTCCTCCTGCTGCCATTGGCAGACAAGCAGCAGCTGCAGCTCCTGCACTTCTCCCTCTTCCTGGGCATCTCCCTGGCTGCCCTCCTGGCCAACGGCCTCATCATCAGCGCCGTAGCCTGCGGCCACCTCCTGCACACGCCCATGTTCTTCTTCCTGCTCAACCTGGCCCTCACTGACCTGGGCTCCATCCTCACCACTGTCCCCAAAGCCATGCACAATTCCCTCTGGGACACCAGGATCATCTCCTACACAGGATGTGCTGTACAGCTGTTTTTCTTTCTGTTCTTCATCTCAGCAGAGTTTTATCTCCTGACCATCATGAGCTATGACCGTTATGTGTCCATCTGCAAACCCCTGCACTACGGGACCCTCCTGGGCAGCAGAGCTTGTGCCCACATGGCAGCAGCTGCCTGGGCCAGTGCCTTTCTCAATGCTCTCATGCACACGGCCAATACATTTTCCCTGCCCCTGTGCCATGGCAATGACCTGGGCCAGTTCTTCTGTGAAATCCCACAGATCCTCAAGCTCTCCTGCTCAACCTCCTATCTGAGGGAACTTGGGCTCATTGCAGTTAGTGCCTGTTTGGTATTAGGTTGCTTTGTGTTCATTGTTTTCTCTTATGTGCAGATCTTCAGGGCTGTGCTGAGGATCCCCTCTGAGCAGGGACGGCACAAAGCCTTTTCCACCTGCCTCCCTCACCTGGCTGTGGTCTCCCTGTTCCTCAGCACTGCCATGTTTGCTCACCTGAAGCCCCCCTCCATCTCCTCCCCATCCCTGGATCTTTCCCTGTCAGTTCTGTACTCAGTGGTGCCTCCAGCCCTGAACCCCCTCATCTACAGCCTGAGGAACCAGGAGCTCAAGGCTGCAATGTGGAGACTGATGACTGAATGTTTTCAGGAACATTAAACTGCTGGACAATTTTTGTAAATCACTTGCAATAAAAATGATTTGTGGTAGTTCTTCTTAGTTTGGTTGTGGCTTTTTTTTTTTTCCTTCCTTTCTTTTTTCATGTTGTCCAAAAAGAAATGTCATTGTAATAGAACATGTGTTTTTGGTTACATCTTGCATTGCAACCTAAGACTGGCTTCCAGGCTCCTTGCCCAGGCTCTCTCCAGAACACGCCCAGGCCAATGCTCAGCAGAGAAAAGCCCCGTGAGCAGCCCCAGGGTGGCCGTGGGCAGGCTGGGGACAAACAGCATGGCTGGGGCTCTGCAAGGGCCCCGGGGGAGACAGGAAGGAGCAGCAGAGCAGGGGCTGATCCATCCCCACTGCACTGGACACCCCAGGGCAGCATCCCACAGCGTCCTCATGCACCTGCCAACAACATCCCCCCTCTGCAGCCCTGGCCTCTCCCCCAGCTCACACAGGTGCCGCATCCTTGCAGGCACAGACACGGCAGCACTGGCTCAGGAGCCCCTGTTTGCACTGCCCAGAGCAGGCGTGAGCACCCCCATGGTGTTGGTGTGGGGAGATGAACCTGAGGGAGCGCAAATGCCATCATCAGCCCCTGGGGCCAGGAAGGGCTGGGGGACAGCAGGGAAACCACTCAGGTTTGTGGTGGCCCTGAAGTCATCCAGAAAGTTTGTTCCCATGAGCTCTGTGTTTCCTGTGCCACTGCAGATGTTGTTGCTCAGAGCCAGGGCTGCCTTTCAGCCAGCTCCAAACTGCCCTGAGCATTTCCCTTGTTTCACCTTGTCTTTCTTTACTCTTCCTGCTACAAATATTTTCCTCTTGCCCACCCCTGTTCCTTCCCCTGCAAACAGCCCATCCCTGGTTGAAATTTCCTCTCTGCCGCCACTCCCCATTTCAGTTCCTGAGTTCCCAGCAGCATGGGTACATCCCCTTTGGGAGCAGGATCATCCTCCAAATATTTCAGGAATTGTCTGCAGGCTCCTGCAGTGCCTCGTGCTGCTCCCTTGCCACAGGCACCACAGGCCAGGGGGGCACATCTGGGCTGCTGTGTCTGGCTGTGAGGCTCCCTGTTCTGGGCAAGGAGGAGGAGCTGCAGAGGCTCTGCAGGACTGACAGGATGGGCTTTGGGGCTGTGAGGAGAAGCTGAGGCACCTGGGCTGCTGGACCTCCTGGAGAGGAGGCCCAGGGCTCATCCTGCAACTGTTGCAAGGGTGGTTTCAGAGAATCACAGAATCAGCAAGGTTGGATAACACCTTGGACATCATCAACTCTAGCCTTTGCCTGATACTTCCTTGTCTTCCCTGAGCCTCCTCTTCTCCGGGATAAACAACCACAGCTCCCTCAGCCACTAATCACAGGACTTGTGTTCCAGACCCCTCACCAGCCTTGTTGTTGTTCTTCTCTGGACACTCTCCAGCCCCTCCATGTCCTTCCTAAACTGGGGGCCCAGATTTGGACACAGGACTCCAGGTGCTGCCCAACCAGTGCCGAGAACTGGAGAAGAATTACTGCCCTGGTCCTGATGGCCACACAGTCCTGATCCACGCCAGGAGCCATTGGCCTTCCTGGCCATGTGGGCACACTGCTGGCTCATGTCCAGCCTGATGTCCATCTGTCCCCCCAGGTCCATTTCTGCCTGGCCACTGTCCAGCCACTCTGTCCCCAGCCTGTCAGGTTTTTTTTTCCTGGAGAAAAGGAGTCTCATGGGAGTCAAGGCAGTGTCAGGTTGCAGGTTGGGCTTCATGATGTCCAAGGCCTTTTCCAACCTGGCTGATTCTGTGATTCTCTGAAAGCACCATCCAGCAGTTGCAGGATGAGCCCTGAGCCTCCTCTTCAGAAGCTCCAGCAGCCCAGGTCCCTCAGCTTCTCCTCACAGCCCCAAAGCCCATCCTTTCAGTCCTGCACAGCCTCTCCAGTGCAGGGGACACCCTGAACAACTGAACAGCAGAATCAATATGATTTTAGCAATAACTGTTTATTGTTTACCTTAAACTCCAGTTACAGATTCTACCACTAGTGTCCACATGTACAAGTGTCTCTCAATTGGCTAAGCCACTTGTTCACGAGGCAGGCACACATCCTTCAGTACTCCTAATTGGTCAAGCGTCCATCATCATGTTGTGTGTCCTCTTAAGTCTTTTGTTGTTTGTAAACAGTTTCTCAAGCTCTTGGTTCTTATTTTCAGTCACCTTGTGGAATTCCTGAGAACTCCGGGGCAAGGAGCCTCGAGCCCTGTCTTGCAATACAAGATTTAATCAAAAAAAAGTGTATTCTATTACCATCTGTGAACACCAGGTTGGCAGGTTGTTTATCTCTTCCATGACCCATTCCTCATATCTCAGATCTTTTCTTAATGGCCCAGCTGTGTAAAACCAAATGGGGCAGTGTTCTTGATCTCTTCCATGACCCATCCTCCCTCCAGGGAGATATCTTCTGTTAATGGGCCATTGCCACTTTGGGAAGGGCTCTGGTGACCCACGTTTCCTGTGACTCATGCTGAGAAGTCACCTGTCCCTTTCTCTGCCCCTGGCAATGATGTGAGGTGGGACTGAAGGACATGAGGGTCTGGCCATGGTCCCATCGTTGTATTTGAGCCCATCTCAGGTCATTTCTGGATGGGCTCTGCTCCAGCCCACAGAGTGTGACCTCAGCCCTGACTCTGTCCCAGCCGCTGTGTCTGAGCCCTGCAAAGCCTGAAGGTCTCTGTCATGCGTTAGCACAGTTTGGTTTTTAGTTAGGGAGGAATGTGAAGTATTACCCTGTCAGGACCCTAGAAATAGTTTTAGGACAAGGAGCTATCAGAAGCTGGTTTGAGATACTGGCACCTGCTTTGGCCACTGAGAATGTTGAATGCGACTTTGGGGAGTACCCATATAAATCCTGGGTTTATTCAGGTCAGGCCCTTTTCCTCCTGGTCAGCTTGTTAGAAATGAACAGGGCAGGAGATCGTTTTTCCTCCTTTCAATGCCTTTATTATTCAGCTCTTTTGAAAGGGATGGCTCAGGGGAACGCCTATGCCACCACTGCTCCCAATGGGCACCACTGAGGAGAAGGTCTGTGACGAATCTTCAGCTCATGCTGCAGAGTCGGGAGCCTTGCCGCACTGCAGTCCCTTAGGTCTTGCTCTCTGCGTGTTTTGGGCCAGGGGGTCTCCCAGTAGGTGCTCCTTAGGTCAGGGTGAGAACTTGGAAATTCGTCAGAAGGGGGTTATGGATGCCTGACGGTCTTCCTCACTCGCTAATGCCTCTCATTTTCTTGGAAGTTGTGTCGGCTCGTTGTTATTAGGGGTTGTTGGTATTTACCACACTTCCAGTTGAGAGGTGCACCTTGGGAGTCCCCCTTATTTCCATAGTGGGTGGTGCTAGATGGAGAGTAGTCAGGGATCTGGGCGGTGCCTTCAAGTTGATGGGCAGATGAGGAGGAGCTGATGGGAGGCAGGCGGTGTCGGTGCTTTGATGGATGTACACTTGTGGCGTTGATGGCTCAGCAGGCCGACCGGGGAGCAGGGGATGCTTAACTTGGAGCAAGGTAAGTAGGAACTGGGAAAGAACTATGGGGTTTTGGGGCCTAAAGTGGAATAAGGTAAGGGGAGTTCACAACACTAGGTACAGAACTGGGGTCGGGGGTACACAGAACAGATGACAAAGATAGATAACATTGGTACAAAAACCTGGTAACAAATAACATTTATACAGACAACTGTTTAATTTATTATGAACTTCTATTACTCTGCACTCTTTTGACTTTATTCCTCACAAGCTGAACAGGTAACATCGAGTGGGTCCTACTGCTCCCCACACCCCACCTCCCCCTTTGGGGGAAGCTCGCCCGAGGCCCAGCCGGACTCCATCGGCTCCCGGGGGGAGGAGAGGTTGCAGCTTAACATCAACCACTTTGAAAAAACCTCCCCGGAGACCCCAGAGCAGGGAGGGATCTCCCCTGATAACAACTCTGGGCCCGGTTTGGCCGAGGCTGCCCCGATTGTCACCGAGGGGTGGGCAGAGCTCTCCTCCCGCTCCCCTCCTCCGGTGTCTTCCAGATGGAGAAGAAAGAGTGGAGGGAGGAAAGCAGGCTGATCTGAAATGGAGAGACTGCTGCCTGGAGCAGAAATCACATGGCCACTGCAGGCCTGGGCAGAGTTAACCCTGTCCTGGCAAGATGGAGCTTCCAAGGCCTGACCCTTCCCTGAGAGAGAAAAGAAAGAGACAGAGGGGACGTAGGAAAGACACCGCATGAAGTCAGTGGAGCAGGAGTGAAAGAACAGATAAAGATTATTGGAAAAGGGATTGAGGATGTGGACATTTTTAACCAATCTTTTCTGCTGTAAACGATGGAGAAATGGACTGTTTCTTGTAACATCCTAATGTTGTTTGGGGAAACGCTAGTTCTAGTCAAAGTTGGGGATTGATATGATTGAGATTTAAGTGGGAATCTTAAAGCCCCTCACTCCTGGCATAAAAGGAGGTCTCAGCCTTTGAGACCAAGATGATTTTAGAGAGAAAGTGACTTGAAGCCTTCAGCTCCTGGGGTAAAAGGAGGTCTCTATTTCTTTTGAGATAAAGACAGTTTTAGAGATAGCAGAAAATCCTTGTTTTGTACGAGAAGAAGCTTCTTAAACAGTACCCCAAATACATTGAGAGGCCCATGAGTAGCCAGGGGAAAGGCTGCTAGTGGGTGGAACAGCACAATCTGCAAAAACTCCAAGCAGCTGCAGATTTGTGACATTGAGAGCCCCAGGACTGTTTTTGTCTTGTGGCCAATGTGTCCATAAGACTCTAGAGAGACTCCTCTCCCAAAGTGATGAAAGATTATGTATAAATGGTGAAACTGTCTGAAAATCACAGGTTGTGTCTCTCTGTGTTGTTTGTAAGAAAGTTAACAGTTTGTAACTGAAGGGAAGAGTGTTTTGAAGTTGCAATTTGGGTTTCTTTGGGGTTTTTTCGGGGTTTTTTCCATCCTTTCTTATCTTTTCCATTCTTTTAGTGTGTGTTAATAAAACTGTTTACTTTTTAAGCTTGAGCCTGCTTTCCTTTTCCTGATTCTCTCCCACAAAAAGAGAGTAAACACTAAGATCACTACACTAAATTTAGCAAACAAAATTCAAGAAATGCGTAGAAACTACATTAATTAGTGTTTCTGCCCAGTTTTAACTAAAACCATTACACCTTCATATGGAAAAGAAATATCCTTCTTGTCCAGGTGCCCATGGCCACAATTGGGATTCCACCTCCAGCATTGCCTGTTGTGAGAGACTGGAGGAGATTGTTGGCTGGAAACATTTCATGTGTGAGGGAGGAAGGGGCAGGTCCAGCCTTGCCCTGCCCTGAAACCCCAGCACTGCCCTGCCCTGTAACCCCAATCCCCCCAGAGCCTCTATCCCAGCCCAGCAGTGTCTGCCAATGCCTGGCACACCAAAGGCAATGCTCCACAGCCACCTCTGCAGCCCCCAGCCCAGCTCCTGAGAGACCAAGTGACCCAAAGTCCCTCCTGGGGGAAGGGCCCAGGAAGACCATGGGGTATTCAAGGCTGACCACGAGGCAAGCACACATCCTGACCCCACCTCCTCTTGGAATTTCTGTCTGAACACAGATGGAATCCAGGAGTTGGTAGCTCTGTGTGTGTGTGTGCTTCTGTGTATCTTACTTGTCTTTTTTTCTGCGTCTTCCTCTTCTAATTCTCTCCCTTTGCAAATGCTGAGTAACTTAAACTGAACAGGTTTAGACTTTGTGATATTCAATGGGCCAATTTATAATGCTCTCAGAAGTGCTTTTTGTTGATTGAATATTGTAATAAACCTTTTGCCAGAGTTTCTCTGATTTTCTAAAGTTGCCAGTAAAATCTGTTTTGTTGTTTTGAGCTCCTGAAAATCTCTTGCTGCTCTTTCTCCAGTGCATCCACTCAGAGTACTCAAACAATTGTAATTCCTTTGAAATATTAAAGTGATAGAATTGTTTGGGGGATGGGGGTCAGGTCTTGTGTGTCCTGCTTGGCACAGCCCAGGCAGGGCTTTCACAGCCACACTGCACACTCCATTTCCCACCTGCACCTGTTATACATAAATTCTATTCAAATAATCTATGTTTTAATTACTTAATTGTTAAGTAATTCCATTAAGATTGTTAATGCTATTTCTGTATAAAGAATTTGCCTTATTCCTTTTAATACTGATTAATCACCTTATTTACTTGTTTGTTAATTAAGAATTCACCTTATTACCTGTATCTCTGCTCCCATTCGCCGGATAGTGTCTGAATATGCAAATAAAAAGAACACTAGAATTCTGGGAACAACTCAAGAACAAGAGACTCTGAAAAGCAGGGAATCAAAGTAAAATCCAGGACTGTATTCACATTTTTAAGCTAGTGGAAGAAGTACGGGGGTCCGCCGAAGCAGCTTTATTTACTCGCCGTGACCTGAGAAGGAGTCCCCCATCGCTGGATGACCCCTGATCAGCGAAGTGAAACGGACTCCCCGGCAAGGGAAAAAGCCCGTGAGGGGTGTGGGAGTCCCCAGCTTTGCTGTGAAGCGAAGCTCTGTGTACCTCCTCCTCCACGTTGCCAAGGGAGCAAGCAAGCTCTCCCCCAGAGCCAAGCTTGATAATAAAGAAACATACAAAACAGCAAGTCTCTGACTCTCTTTTTTTCCAGAACACACCTGCTGGTGCCTCTGAGCTCTGCTTGCCCAGCCCCAGCGACGCTCCCCTTGTCTGCCCATTCCCCCACGGTCTCTGGGCAGGGATGGCCTCAGTGGGGGCTGCTGACAGCCTCAGACACTTGGAGGCTGCTGCTGGATTTGACTTCTCCAGAGGCTTGTTCAGCCTTCAGCTGTTCATTATCCCAGGGCTCACGAACATTCCGAATACCTTAACAGCCAAGCCTCTGGGAATAATTTGATTTAGGTTTTCAAATTTTTGTGGATAATTAACCGATTTCTGAAGTGTATTAAAAGTGAAGATATATTTACAAAGGGCAGTGAGAAAAGATTTTTTATGTCCGGTTCAGGTTTTGTTTCTGTTAATACCTTGATATGTGCAATCTCCAGTTGACACTGAATCCAAGCATATTCTAATGCAGTTTGAATAGATACAAAAATCAAGACCCTTTATGTCTGATGATCAAGCAGACTCTGTCCTTACTCCTCTTCTCCTGACCTGGATTCCACTGGGCACACAGCTTCCTTTTCCATCCTCTTTCCCAGAGGAGATGCCCCTTCAGGCAAGCCAGCCTTCTGCCTGGCCTGCTTGGCTTCCCACCTTTGGGAATCCCCTGCTCCTGTGCCCTTAGGAGGTGATGTTCCCAAAGTGACGAGCACTGATGGAGGCCAGCACCCGCAAAAGCATTTTTCCTGGGGACCTTGCTTACCAATTCCCTGAGCAGTCTGAAGTGTGCCTGTCATAGTTTTAATTTTAAACTGGGCAGAAACACCACTCAATGTAGTGGTTTCACATTTGCTAAATTTTGGTCTTGGTACTTACTCTTTTTGTGAGAGAGAGACTAGGAGAAAAACAAAGCAGGCTTAACTTGAAAATTAACAAATGGTTTATTAACTTACACTAAAAAATTTAAAAAACCCAGAGAGTTGGGAAAAAAAAAAAACTAAAATGGAATGAAACTTCAAAAGACTTTTCCCTCCCCTTACAAACTGTTCACTTTCTTACAAAACAACATAAAGAGACAAAACTTGTAATTTTCAGTCAGTTTCACTATCTGATAATAGTCTTTCATCAATTTATTAGGGGAAAAGTGTCCTTTTGAATCATGGATCCCACTGACAACTTAGAACAGTTCTCTTGTGGGTTTTAAACTGTCACAAAAACAACCGCCTGGAGAAACCGGCTTTTGTGACCCTCCCAGGAGCAGTTTCCCAAGCTGCTTATGGGTCATGGGTCTTAGGCTTTTGCATACTGGGGTGTCACCTTTTAAAGATCAATAACTCCAAAGCAAAGGATTCTTCAGTTCAAGGTTGTGCTGGCTTGAAGGCAAAACCGGTGAGACTTCAAGTCAGAAAAAACAATTTAATAGGGAAGAAAAAAAAAGTGAAATAAAACACATGCAATGATACAAAAGATCACTGACAGAATCAGAATACAACCCGAAACCGTGGTGGTAGCAGTCCAGATGAAGTGGTCCTGCTGAAACTGCTCCCGCAGAAAGGTCTGGTAGCTCCTGTCCTCTGGGAGTCCAGTGGCCAAGGCTGCCCGTGCTGTCCCAAAAACCCAGATTATATCCAGGTGGGAATGCCTGGCTCCTCCCCCTGGACGGAGCATCTCACAATGGGCTGATATCATTTTATCAGTCTTGTAATGGGTCATTGATTGCTTATCAAACAGAGATAGCTCCTGGGGGCAGTTATCTATGAGTCATGCAGGAAAGCATTGATGGGCCATTAACAGAAGATAGTCCAGAGGAAAGGGGCAGGAGTAGCAGTGGTGAACAACTTAGTTTCAATATTCCATGTAGATGGTGATAGAATACATACTTTGGGCACACTTTACATTGTAACCTAGGACAAAGGTACAGAGATATCTTCTCACTTCTTCACTGGTGCAGGGGGCTTCTCATCTTTATCTCTGTTCAAGCATCTTCTATTACTTAGTTCATCACAAACACCTTTGCTTAAATCTACACGAAAAACAATCATCTCCACAAATGCATATCTTTCCCATGATTTATAGGAATGACTTAAATATAGTTTATTTCTATGGCTCAAGTAAGAATAGAACAACTAACTCTTCAACCCTCTGTCCCAATAGTCTTTTCACTCTTGCTTTACTGACTTCATCCTGCTGTTCTTTATGTTCACTCTGTCCTTCCTTACCCTCTCAGAGAAGGGCTGAGCTCTGGAAGCTTCATGTTGCTAAGAAAGAATTTAATCTGCTCAGAGTTTTTGTCCCTCACTCTCTGTGTCTCCTGGTGTTAGATGTTCAAGGTTGAGCTGATTAGGAAAAACTCATACAAAACCATTAGAAACTAGAGCACTCAAGCAATATCATAAATGCCTTCTCACCCGACCCCTCGATGCAAATCGGGGTGGCCTTGGCCCAAACAGTGCTCATAGCTCCCATCAGGGGCCCAGCAGAGATCCCTCTCTGCTCCAAGGAAACTTGAAGATAGCAGCTGCCACAAAACAGCAACCTCTCCTTCCCCCCTTCACCCAGGAGCCGATGGAATCCAGCCAGGCCTCAGGCCAGCTCCCCCCGCAAAAAAGGGGGGAGCAGCAGGCCCAGCTCGATGTTACCTGTCTCTCTCTGGCCAAAGGAAGAAGGAAAAGGCCCCACCTACAGGAAATCAAGGAGTTTTATATGGTACTTCCCAAAGTCGCAACTAACAATTTCAGTGGTCAGAATAGATGTCAATATTCTAACTAACTCTCTGATAGATCTCTGTCTCTTCCAAAACAATTCCCAGGTCCTGACCTAGAGAATTATT
>JAIXNV010000303.1:34480-44561 GCA_020917445.1 Riparia riparia
GGGGGGGGAGAGAGACAGGGAGAAGTGATGATGGGGATGGGGAAGCAGAAATGGAAGATGGACTATACCCGCTTAGAAAAGTTCCAATGGCAAACCCAGAACAGGGACCTATTGGTGATGTGAGTGTTCCCCTGAACACAGGGGATGTCAGGGAGTTTAAGAAGGAGATGGGCAGACTGCTGGAGGATCCTCTTGGAGTGGCAGAGAGATTAGATCAGTTCTTGGGGCTGAATATGTACACGTGGGTGGAACTGCAGTCTATCTTAGGAATCCTGTTTACCATGGAAGAAAGAGAAATTATTAGACATTCGGGAATGAGGGTTTGGGATAGAGAATGTCAGGAGCCAAACCAGGAGGATCAGAAATGGCCTATGCAAGATGCAGGTTGGAATAATCAGAATGAAAGACACAGGCAGAATATGAGTGATCTCTGGTGGATGATTATCCAAGGAATCTGGAAAGCAGTGCCCAAGGGGCAGAATATAAGGAAAGCTCTAAGTGAGCACCAAGGGAAGGATGAATCCCTGGCCACTGGTTAGAAAGACTAAGAAAAGCCTTGCAGTTATATCCAGGTGTAGACCCCGATACTGCAACAGGACAGGTCCTTTTGAATACACAATTTGTAGCTAAGGCCTGGGGGCACATCAGGAAGAAGCTGGAAAAAGTAGAAAATTGGCAGGATAGAGGGCTTCAGGAATTGTTAAGAGAAGCACAGAAAGTGTGTGTGAGAAGATACGAGGACAGGCAAAAGACAAAACCACAGATTTTAATGGCAGCAGTCAAGAAAACACAGACAAACATGAATATAGAGAAGCGCTCAGGAAAGAACAAACAACAGAAAAAGGCAGGTCCCACCTCTGGGGATACGAGACCCATGTGTTTTTCCTGTCACCAGAAAGGACACTTACGAACTTCTTGTCCTACCTCCAGGGGTACAGGACCCACTTTTTTTTATTGCCACAAAAAGGGACATCTACAAAAATTCTGTAGCAAGAGGCAGCGAGATGAGAAAATGTTTCAAGAAGACTAGGGGGCTCAGGGGCTCTGTTTAATGAGGACTGAACACCTGGAAGAGCCCTTGATAAAATGGAAAATAGGTCCTCAAAATGAAGAAATCACATTTTTGGTGGATACAGAAGCTACGAGGTCCACAGTAAGAAAATTACCACAAGGATGTAAAGTAAGTTGTGAACATTTCTCA
Organism: Riparia riparia; assembly: GCA_020917445.1. Lineage (NCBI taxonomy): Eukaryota > Metazoa > Chordata > Aves > Passeriformes > Hirundinidae > Riparia > Riparia riparia. Next base: position 35,682 of record JAIXNV010000303.1, read on the forward strand.
GTAATTGGGGTTAAAGGAGAAATTTTTCAGATTCCTATAATTAAAAATGTGCAGATTGGATTGGATAAAAATTTGGACTGAATGATTTGGTATTAATACCAGAGGCTGACAATAATTTATTAGGAAGGGACTTAATAATAGCCTTGAGGATTAAATTAACACCATGTGAAGGAAAACTTAAAATCTGTTCTTTAACTGAAGAAGATAATTTTGAGATTAGCGACACAGTGTGGCATACTGGTGAAGTAGGAAAATTAAACAGTCAGCCCATTAGTGTTGAAATACAGAACCCAGAAATCCCCATTTGAGTAAAACAATATCCAATATCACTGGAAGGTCAGAAGGGATTGAAACCGGGAGTTGAGAATTCAGTACATCAGGGGGTGTTGGAGTCCTGTGTGTCACCACATAATTCCCCCATCCTGCCCGTAAAGAAGCCTGATGGTAGCTACCAACTAGTCCAGGATCTCAGAGCGGTAAATCAAAGAACCATTACCCGCTGTCCAGGAGTAGCTAAGCCAGATACCTCCTAATGACATTTGGTACAGTGTCGTGGATTGAAAAGATGCCTTTTGAACTTGCCCTCTGGATGAGGGCAGTAGGGATTGCCTTTGAGTAGGAGGACCCAGATACAGGTGGGAGAGAGCAATTAAGGTGAACGGTGCTACCGCAAGGTTTTACAGAAGCACCAAATCTTTTTGGGAGGGCGTTAGAAAATCTTTGGAAGTCCTTTGAGTTACCCAAAGGAATTAAGCTGCTACAGTATGTAGGTGATTTGTTAGTAGCAAGAGAAACTGAAGGGGAAACTAGAAAGGGTACTATTAAGCTCCTAAATTTTCTGGGAGAAAATGGGCTGAAGATATCAAAGTCAAAATTGCAGTTTGTAGAGTCAGAAGTGCGGTATTTAGGTCATTGGATTAGTAAGTGAAAGAAAAAGCTAGATCCTGAAAGGGTTTCAGGAATATTGAACATGGGACCCCCAAAGTCTGAAAGAGAAATAAAGCAGTTTTTGAGTCTTTGGGGTTATTGTAGGCAAGAGATAGAAAGGTTTAACAGAAAAGTAAAATTTCTAAATGAGAAATTAACTACCAATCACTTGAAATGGACTGAAAGGGATCAGGAAAATTTTGAGCAGGTTAAAGAAGCCCTACTGCAAGCTCCTGTACTGAGTCTTCCCAATTTAGACAAGCCTTTTCAAGTAATTGTTAACACAGTTGATCAAATGGCTTAGGAAGTATTGATTCAAAATTGGGCAAGAAGCCAAAAGCCAGTAGGATATTATTCCAAAGTATTGGATCCAGTTAGTAAGAGTTGGCCAACATGCCTTCAAGCTCTGGTAGCCACTGCTGTGTTAGTAGAAGAAGACCAAAAAGTAATCTTTGGGGCACCACTGGAAGTGTACACCCCCCATAATATTAGGGGAATCCTTGTTAAAAAGGCTGAAAAATGGTTAACTGATAGCTGAATATTTCATTATGAGGCTGTCTTGATAGCCTTCCCTGAATTAGAGCTGAAAATGACAAATACACAAAGCCCCATTCAGTTCCTCTATGGAGACACAGGGGAAGAATTAATACATGATTTCACAGAGGTCATAGAGTTACAAACAAAAGTATGCCCATATTTAAGAGAACAAGAATTAAAAACAGGAGAAAAATTATTTATAGATGGATCATCCCGAGTGGTAGACGGAAGAAGGATATCTGGGTATGCCATAATTCATGGAAAAAAACTGGAAGTGAAAGAATCTGGTCCCCTTAGCCCGTCCTGGTCAGCACAAACCTGTGAACTCTATGCATTATTCTGTGTGCTGCTGTTATTAAAGGATCGAGAAGGGACCATATACACCAACTCAAAATATGCCTTTGGGGTAGTGCATACATTTAGAAAAAATTGGAAAGAAAGGGGACTTATAAAGACTCAAAGTAAAGGATTAGTGCACCAAGGATTGATAATTCAAATTCTTAAAGCTTTGAAAAGTCTAAAAAAGATAGCAGTTGTTCATGTGAAAGGCCACCAGAGGGGGAGAAACATTAAAACAAAAAGAAACAATTTGGCTGATGGTGAAGCTAAGAAAGCTGCCCTAAGGGAAAACAGCAATGTAGTTATGACTTTTCAGGAAGCAGGAGCACAAAATCAAACACCTTATTTTTCTTTTCCAAAGCAGAAGCCATGAAAAACCTAGGAGCATCTTTAAAAGAGGGACAATGGATTCTCCCTGACAAAACCACAGTTCGAACAGCAGAAAAAGGCTAGACTCATGCTTCAAGGGTAAAAGGATCTATACACAATAGAGTTTGGAAAATTATTTCGACACCAGGAGACCTGAAAGTAAAACTAAAAACTACTTCAAATTTATTAAACCTTTTTACTGAGGTTCAAAATACAGTTAAAATAAAAGTAATTAATCCCTGACATGGCTGAAGAAAGCTTTTGTTGACCAGAGGCTTTAGCTCATATGGAAAATTGGTTTCGGCTGTGGATTTCACATAATGCTGCAATACATTTGGTGTGCCACCCACATATTGAAAGAATAACCCAGCCCCTGGATATTCAAGATATCCTTAGTACAGAAAGGTCAGAAGCTGCCATCCCGCAGAGAGAAGTTTCCATGTTTCAGCAAGGTTGCTGCAAACACGGTCATCAGTGTGAGCGGTGTAAAGCAGTGACCATGAAGTGGCTGAGACAAAGACATTGGCACAGAACAACTGTACCTTGGGACCAAAGAGATGCAGCTTTTATGATTAACTGTATATGATGTTTTAGTAGATTACAACTAGACTTTTGAATGCAAAATTGGGTTTTAGCAGAGATCAGCATTGATACTTATTTGCAACAATTTATAATAAAAGAGCAAGTACAAAGAACATTTATTTATTTAGTGTATCACACAGAAGGATTAGTGGCTTTGAGAATACTGCAAGAACAAAAGATAATAGCAGTAAAATATGGATATAGTAAGACACCCAGAAACAACAGAAAAAAAGAAATTAATTGTGTTGCTTAACTTGTTCAAACTATAGAACTCCTTTGATAATTAACCATTAACATTCTGTGTTTTGTAATTCCAATTAACTTTAATTTATTAGAAAAATGAGGCATTCTGGATTGGCTGTTGACAGCAACTCCATTGAGTTTGGAGGCAGAACAATGCCGATGGGAAGGAATTAGACACTTCCTTGATCAATGGGAACAGCCTGAACAAATTGAAAATCTTTTAAGAGGCCCTCAGTGACTAACAGATTTCATTGAGGAACTACAATTCCTGAAAAAGAGTAACACCAGTTACTAAAAGGGTCCAAGAGCAAGTAACACACTGGGAGTGTACTAAGCATGGCTTAGAGTGTTGCCCATGGGTTTGTGTTATTTGTACACTTTGCCTTAATTTGTGGTGGAGAATAACAAGAGCAGAAGAAAGAGAGAGAGAACTGATTTCTTTAACTTGCTTAGATGGTGTGCATGAACAGTTAAATTTAAAAAGCTTTTTCAGTGATTTTTTTGGAACACCTTTCAGATATGAAGATGGAACTCTTTTATGCAGCTGTTAAGGGTTAAGTTTTCCTGTAGAATTTTTCCCCACCAGGAGTTGCTAGGAGACTTAAGTACTGATAGTTAAAGGATGCTTAACTTAACAAAAAGAAGGTGATCACTTTGTTTTTGGGGAAGGGAGGAGGCTCCCAGAGAGCTGTGGGGGTGGACGGACACTACTCTTTCAGTCTTCCGGAGAGCACGGACCGCATCGGGCGACTGTTTGCTGCCTGGAGTCCCACGCTCAACGGAGGAGTCTGGTCTTGGGAATTTCTATCATCTCTGTGGAGCTTCCAGGAATATTGGAGTCTTTTCCTTCGCTGTCCTGCTGGATTTTAGGTCAGCCCGGCTCCAGCCGCTGCGGGCTCCCCGGCACTGCCCACCTTGCCTGCCAAGGCACCCCCCTGCCTGCCGAGGACACTCCACCGCTTCCAGTTTCCAGCCATCAGCGCCGGAGCCTCCACCGTTTGCCCTCGGGGTTCTTGGTTCTGTTTCTTTTTACTATTAATACAATTGCTGTTATTCTTTTGTTGTTGTTGTTTGTCCTGTTATATTCACTAGTAAAAGACTGTTATTCCTTTTCCCCATAGCTCTGACTGGAAAGTTTTTTCTTTAATCTTCCAAATTATAATAACACGGAGGGAAGGATCTGAATTCCTCATTTGCTAGAGAGAGATCTGCCTCTCTCTCTCCTTAGTAAACATCTGTCTCTTTCAAACCAAGACAGAATATTGGCGCCCAATGTGGGGCTCGAGGGCATTGAGAGAAAAAGGAATAACAGTTCTTAAGTGCCTACATTGTTGTGTACTGGGTATCATGTTGTCTGCCTTAACCTGGTTTGGGTGGCATGTGGGTGTGGCCGTATTCCTCCCATTTGCAGGCCCTTTTCTGAACATGGGCCCTGTAACGAAGGTTACTGTGGCTGTCATCCAGTTTGCTGTATGGGTTAACAAGGTGAGGAATTCATGGATTTTTAATTTCCTCTGGAAGACAGGCACATGGATTCAGGGTTATCATACACTAACTGTGTGTTTCTGGAGTTATTTTAATAACGGTACTTACTGTGAAGAAATGACACCAGGGGAAATTTTTTCACAACCCTTCACCCAGCTCTTTGGGCCTACCCCACCAGTTTTTGAAGGGTTCAAATTTCTGAATGTTAATGACATAATAGAGTGGATGGTGCTGCTGGTCTGCCTGTTCTGTTTAGTATTTAGAGATAAGGGGAGACTGACCTGGATAACCACCCTGACACCTAACATAGGGAATAAGGATACTGCCCCACAGCCTGACCCCGCCCCACAGCCTGACCCCGCCCCACAGCCTGACCCTGCCCCACAGCCTGCCTCAGGAATAAACCACCCAGATTTGGTGAAAGAGATGCTGAGGGAGTACCTTTCCCCTGTAGTAGCCTCATTAGCCCCAGCTGCTGGGAAACCCTCCCTCTGCCCCAACAAAGGAGAGTCTGAAGGTGCAGCAGCAGAACCCATAGACGTTACAACCGTCCAGGTTCCAGCTGAACCACAGGGGCAGCCACAGCCAGCAGCAGTGGCCTCTGTAGAAACAAAGAAGTATAAGGTGAAATCAGAGCACCCAGGCAACAAGGACAAGAAAGGAGGGCCCTCACAACCCGCAGGGGAGTCAGAGGTTGAGATCATCACTGAGTCCCTGACATATGAAAGTCTCCGTAATCTGCAAAAAGATCTTGCACGACGGGGACATGAGGCTTATACAGCCTGGTTAGTTCGGGTCTGGGACATTATAGGTACAGGTGTGCAACTAGATAGTAGTGAGGCAAGGAATTTGGGACCCTTGACCCAGGACTCAGGTGTGAATCAGGTATTCGTAAGGGAGCCAGGACCCCTTTCCCTTTGGGAGCGTCTTTTAATGAGTGTAAGGGAAAGGTTTGTCCACAGAGACAGATTGCAGGAGCACCATCATAGAATGCGCTGGAAGACCCTTGAGGAAGGGATCCAACAGCTGAGAGAAGTGGCGGTATTGGAGGTACTCTTTGGGAGGGGTGGACAGCATGATAATGACCCCGACAAAGTCAGGTGCACAGGGCAAATGCTGTGGAATCTGGCAACTCTAGGACCATCTCAATACGCCACATTCATTGCAACAATTAATCCTGATAACAACCGAGAGACAGGGGGTTCTGTAGCCAACAAGCTTAGTAATTATGAGAGTATGATCAATGGCCCAATGCAGGCTCAGGTCTCTTCACTGGCTAAGGAATTCAGAGAGGAGATGAGGGAGATGAGGGAGGAGGTGACAGAAAAGATGGAGGAGATGATGAGGAGGAACAGTTCCCATGTGGCACCGGTGCGAGTTACAGGCCCCAGAGTCAGAGCTCAACGGCCCCCAGCTAGAGAGAGAGGGTACACCCCACGAGCTGATCTGTGGTTCTTTCTGAGTGACCATGGGGAAGACATGGGAAGGTGGCATGGGAAACCCACTTCTGCCCTGGCAGCACGGGTGCGTGAGCTCAAGGAGAGAAACACTAACCGTGGGGGTTCCACTAAGATGAAGGTAGCCTCGACATCACATGACCAAGCTGCCAGGTATTATAGAAGTGAGGATATGTCAGATCCCTGTGAAGGAACCTCTACCATGTATGCCCAGGAAGGGAATAATGACCAGTGCTAGAGGGGCCCTGCCTCTAGCCAGGGAGAGGCACGGGAAAACCGGATCTATTGGACGGTGTGGACCCGATGGCCTGGCACATCAGAGCCACAGAAATATGAAGTTTTAGTTGATACTGGTTCGCAGTGTACCCTGATACCATCAGAATATGTGGGGACAGAACCTATTTCCATTGCCAGGGTGACGGGGAGATCACAGGAATTGACTCTGTTGGAAGCCGAAGTGAGTCTGACCGGGAAGGAGTGGCAGAAACATCCAATTGTGACTGGCTCAGGGGCCCTGTGTATTTTGGGCATAGACTTCCTCTGGAATGGCTGTTACAAAGACTCTAAGGGACTCAGGTGGGCTTTTGGAATAGCAGCTGTGGAGGCAGAGGGCATTAAGAAATTGAATAGCTTGCCTGGACTGTCGGAGAACCCATCTGCAGTAGGACTCCTAACGGTAGAAGAGCAACGAGTTCCAGTTGCCACCTCGACGGTGCACCGCTGACAGTATCGGACAAATCGAGATGCCGTGATCCCCATCCACAAGATGATCCGTGAGCTGGAGAGCCAAGGGGTGGTCAGCAAAACCCACTCACCCTTCAACAGCCCCATCTGGCCTGTGCACAAGTCTGACAGAGAATGGAGATTGACTGTGGACTACCGTGCCTTGAACGAAGTGACTCCACCATTGAGCGCTGCTGTGCCGGACATGCTGGAACTCCAGTACGAGCTGGAGTCCAAGGCAGCAAAATGGTATGCCACAATTGACATTGCTAATGCATTTTTCTCCATTCCTGTAGCTGCAGAATGCAGGCCTCAGTTTGTGTTCACCTGGAGAGGCGTGCAGTACACCTGGAACCGACTGCCCCAGGGGTGGAAACACAGACCCACCATCTGCCATGGACTGATCCAGGCTGCAATGGAAAAGGGTGAGGCTCCGGAGCACCTACAGTATATCAATGACATCATTGTGTAGGGGAACACGGCAATGGAAGTGTTTGAGAAAGGAGAGAAGATCATCCAAATTCCCCTGAAAGCTGGTTTTGCCATCAAGCAGAGCATGGTCAAGGGACCTGCCCAAGAGATCCTGGGAGTAAAGTGGCAAGATGCACGGTGGCAGATTCCCACTGAGGTCATCAATAAGATCACCGCAATGTCTCCACCAACCAGCAAGAAGGGAACACGAGCTTTTCTAGGCGCTATAGGTTTCTGGAGGATGCACATTCCTGAGTACAGCCAGATTGTGAGCCATCTCTACCTGGTCACCCGCAAGAAGAACGATTTCCACTGGGGCCCTGAACAGCAACAAGCCTTTGCCCAGATCAAGCAGGAGATCGCTCATGCAGTAGCCCTTGGCCCAGTCAGGACGGGACCAGATGTGAAGAACGTGCTCTACTCAGCAGCCGGGAACAATGGCCTGTCCTGGAGCCTTTGGCAGAAGGTGCCTGGGGAGACTCGGGGCCGACCACTGGGATTCTGGAGCCGAAGCTACAGACGGTCCAAAGCCGACTACACTCCAACAGAGAAGGAAATCTTGGCTGCCTATGAAGGAGTTCAAGCTGCCTCAGAGGTGATTGGCACAGAAACACAACTCCTGCTGGCACCTCGACTACCAGTGCTGAGATAGATGTTTAAAGGAAAGGTTCCCTCCACCCATCATGCCACCGACACCACGTGGAGCAAATGGATTGCGCGCCCACATTGGAAACCCAAATCGCCCTGGGATTTTGGAGATAATTACAAACTGGCCGGAAGGTGAAAACTTTAGTCTCATAGATGAAGAAGAGCAGGAACAAGTGACATGTGCTGAAGAAGCTCCACCATACAACCAACTGCCAGCAGAAGAAACACGCCATGCTCTTTTCACTGACGGTTCCTGCCGCATCGTAGGGATGAATCGGAAGTGGAAAGCAGCCATATGGAGCCCCACACGACAGGTTGCACAAGCCACTGAAGGAGAAGGTGGGTCAAGCCAACTTGCTGAACTCAAAGCTGTTCAGCTGGCCCTGGACATTGCTGAAAGAGAGAAGTGGCCAAAGCTCTACCTCTACACTGATTCGTGGATGGTGGCCAATGCTCTGTGGGGTTGGCTGGACAGGTGGAAAAAGGCCAATTGGCAGCGTAGGGGAAAGCCAATCTGGGCTGCAGATGAGTGGAAGGACATTGCCAGTCGGGTAGAGAAACTACCTGTCAAAGTCCGTCATGTAGATGCCCATGTCCCCAAGAGTCGGGCTAATGAGGAGCACCGAAACAACGAGCAGGTAGATCAAGCTGCAAAGATAGAGGTGTCAAAGATAGACTTAGATTGGCAACACAAGGGAGAGTTGCTCCTAGCTCGATGGGCCCATGATGCCTCAGGTCATCAGGGCAGGGATGCCACCTATAAGTGGGCATGAGACCGAGGGGTGGATCTAACCATGGACAGTATTTCTCAGGTTATCCATGACTGTGAGACATGTGCTGCCATCAAACAGGCCAAGCGGGTGAAGCCCCTATGGTATAGTGGGCGATGGTCCAAGTATAAGTACGGGGAAGCCTGGCAGATTGACTACATCACCCTTCCCCAAACCCGCCAAGGCAAGCGCTACGTGCTGACCATGGTGGAAGCTACCACCGGATGGCTGGAGACCTACCCTGTGCCTCACGCTACTGCCCGGAACACCATCCTGGGCCTTGAAAAGCAAATCCTGTGGAGACATGGTACCCCTGAGAGAATTGAGTC
>JAIXNV010000304.1:627-12859 GCA_020917445.1 Riparia riparia
GGAGGGATAACAAACTTAAAGAAAGTCTCTCCTCTTGACGATTGTCACTGTGCTCCGCCGCTCCGTCTCCGCTGGTGTTGGGAGAAAAGGACATGTGCAGGGCTGCTCTTGGTGGGGTGGGTCCCCTGTAGAGGCCCCCGGTGCTTCCCCCAGGTCCGGAGAGGCTGGAACAGTTCCGAGGAGAGGGCAAAAAAAGAAAAAAAAGAAAGAAAGAAAAAAAAAGCAAAAAGCAAAAAAAGCAAAAAAAGCTTCAGCTATTCTACAGCGTCTAACTATGCTAGCACTAAACTAACTGCCAGCGAAAAAAAACAACAGAGCTTCTTTAGTCTTGCAGTGTTCCAACTCCCCCTCTTCAAGGTCACTCGGATGAGCAGAGTTTTCCTAGGGAAAAACAAGCCGCGCTTGCCCTCCCCCCTGCACCCAACAGACGATTGGGGATACATAGTCACCCCAGGACAGGTACACTCCTAATAGTGTAGGAAAGTTGAATATAACCCCCTTCTCGGTAACCATTAAAAATCCAGAGACACCGATAAGGGTTAAACAATACCCTATCTCCCCAGAGGGAAAGAATGGGTTGAAGCCCGAGATTGAGAGCCTACTAAGCAAAGGACTCTTAGAATCTTGCATGTCTCCTTTTAATACCCCCATTTTGCCAATAAAAAAGGCAGATGGATCATACCGGTTAGTGCATGACCTGAGAGAAATAAACAAGAGGACAGTAGCTCGTTTTTCGGTGGTAGCCAACCCTTACACCCTGCTAAGCAGACTTGGTTCCGAAAAACAATATTATAGTGTAATTGACCTTAAAGATGCATTCTGGGCATGTCCTCTAGACGAGAAGAGTAGGGATTACTTTGCATTTGAATGGGAAGACCCAGTCACTCATAGGAGACAGCAGCTAAGGTGGACCGTGCTCCCCCAGGGGTTTACGGAATCTCCTAATTTGTTTGGACAAGCTTTAGAACAGATTTTGCAAGAATATCAGACTGGGGAAGGAGTGACCCTTATCCAATATGTAGATGACCTCCTGATTGCTGGGGAAGCAGAGGACAAAGTACGGGCAGAAAGCATTAGATTACTCAACTTCCTGAGTGCTAAGGGGCTCAAAGTATCTAAGGCAAAACTACAATTCGTGGAAGAAGAAGTAAAGTATCTTGGGCATTACTTAAGGAAGGGGGAGAAGAAAATAGACCCTGAAAGAGTAAAGGGAATACTATCCATACCGCTTCCAAAGAGCAAGAAGCAGATTAGGCAGTTGTTAGGTCTCATGGGGTATTGCCGACAGTGGATTGAGAACTATAGCACCAAGGTTAAGTTTTTATATGAAAAATTGAGCCAAAGAGGGCTAGCGAAATGGGATGAGAAAGATGACAAGCATCTGAAAGCTCTGTGGCATGATTTGGTCAATGCCCCTGTGTTGAGCCTACCCGATCTGAAGAGACCCTTTTATCTATTTGTAAACACAGATAGTGGGACGGCTTATGGAGTACTGACCCAGGAATGGGCTGGGAAAAAGAAACCTGTTGGGTACTTATCTAAGCTGTTAGACCCTGTCAGCAGGGGGTGGCCTACATGTTTACAGGCTATAGTGGCCTGCGCCCTGCTGGTGGAAGAGGCTAATAAAATCACTTTCAACGGGGAACTGAGAGTATTATCCCCTCATAATATCCGGGGAATTTTGCAACAAAAGGCAGAAAAATGGATAACGGATGCCTGACTCTTGAAGTATGAGGGAATCCTATTAGACTCCCCAAAATTAACCCTGGAGGTAACAGCCTTACAAAATCCAGCCCAATTCTTATATGGAAGGCCAAGCGAGGATAGATTGGCACATGAGTGCTTATCTACCATAGAAGAACAAACCAAAATAAGACCAGATCTGGATGAAGAAGAATTAGAAGAAGGGGATAGGTTGTTTGTAGATGGCTCATCGCGAGTGATAAATGGAAAAAGGGTTTCTGGTTATGCAATAGTTGGGGGAGAAGGACTTGCCGTTATAGAATCAGGCCCTCTAAGTGGATCTTGGTCGGCACAGGTTTGCGAACTTTATGCGGTGCTACGGGTATTGCAGTTATTGAAAAATAAATCAGGTACCATCTATACTGACTCCAAATATGCTTATGGGATTATACACACTTTTGGGAAAATATGGGAAGAACAGGGGTTGATAAACTCCCAGGGGAAAAACCTGGTTCACCAGGATCTAATCAGGAAACTGCTGAAGGCCTTGAGGGGACCTAGGAAAATTGCTGTTGTTCACCTGAAAGGGCATCAAAAGGGATTGGATTTTAAAAGCAGGGGAAATAATGCAGCAAATCAGGAAGCAAGAAGGGCTGCTTTGCAGACGTCACAATCTACCCCCCAGAAAGATCCGACGGCTGAAAGAAAAGAGTGTGAGACTAGCAGAGGGAATTTGCAAAAGATATATAGTTTTACTATGCAGGAAAAAGAAAAGATGAAAAGAATGGGGTTGAGAGAAGACCCAGAAGGGGAATGGCGACTTCCAGAGGATAATAGAACTGTACTGCCTAAATCCATAGCTATGGATATTATGAGGAGAATACATAGCAAAACACATTGGGGGGCACAAGCATTGGTAGATCAATTCGCCACCAAACATGTGTAGTGGGGTAGATGACTTGGCAAAGCAGGTAGTGAGGGGGTGCGTTACCTGCCTAAAGGTTAATAGGGCCAATTTAAGAAAATCCTTAATGGGGGGGACGACCTACAGCATACCGGCCATTCGCTAACATCCAACTAGACTTTACTGAATTACCCAAAACTGGGAGGTATAAATATCTATTGGTAATAGTGGATCACCTAACCCATTATGTAGAGGCATTCCCTACCGCAAGGGCAACAGCACAAACAGTAATCAAGACCCTATTAGAGCAGATTATTCCCAGATATGGGGTCACAGAAATCATTGACTCAGACAGAGACCCTCACTTTGCATCCAAAATAATTAAGGAGACGATGGCAATAATGGGAATACAATGGGATTATCACACCCCCTGGCACCCCCAGAGTTCGGGGAGAGTAGAAAGAATGAATGGGGAAATTAAAAAACAATTGACCAAACTTATGATTGAGACCAGACTGTCATGGGTAAAATGCCTACCATTAGCATTGCTAAATATCTGGACACAACCCAGATCAGATATGGGAATATCCCCGTTTGAAATGTTGTATGGAATGCCCTACAACATGGAGAAACCACAAGATCATCCAAAGTTGAGGGATCAGAATATGAATATATACATTACCAGCCTAATGAAATATAGGGAAAATCTGTGGAAAAAAGGAAGGTTAGCTCAGAGACCCCCACTGGATTTAAAACTGCACCAGGTGCAACCAGGAGATTGGGTAATGATAAAGTCCTGGAAAGAAGCATCCCTGACCCCACAATGGGAGGGCCCTTACCTGGTATTGCTTACTACAGATACTGCAGTCAGAACAGCAGAGAAGGGATGGACCCATGCTAGCAGAATTAAAGGGCCAGTGAGCAAACCGACTCCTGAGTGGCAGGTGACAAGCAATCCCGGAGACCTGAAGATACGGATCCAGAGGAGAGATCATCAATGAATGGACACCGTGTAGAATATGCACCAGAACCACACTACACGGAGGAAGGATTAATTTGTAACCCTGATGTTAAGATAAGGTGTAGAGACCCAGAGTGCAATTGTTATCCTTTTGTTTGCTATATTTGTAAAATCTGCAGGGACAGGTGGTGGAGTCATTGTAGGCAAGGAACCCCTCCTAGAGGAATTTGCAGCCCCTGTTGGGTACTGCAGCGGAACATAACTGATTGGATTCTAGAATATAAAGTTAAATATGAGAGATTAGTAGAAGAATCAAAAGAGTGGTGGAGGATTTTTGCATTAGGGATTGAACCAAAATATTATTGTTATCACCCTAATGAACCCATCCCGTTCATAGCTGAAATTGTTGACTGCACCTGCCGCACACGCCTAAAGGGAATCTGGTGTGATACACCCACGGTTAAGTATCAGAACTGGGATTCCCAGAGGCAATAGAGTCGCCCCCGGGGACCTCCTGAAGAATATCCCTGCTGCCGAGAAGATGGTACCCCCCGTGGCTCGAGGCAACTGAGTCGACGGGAAAGGCAGAGGGGTAAAAAGCTGTGGAGGAAAGAAACCCCAGGGTGGGACAACAAAACAATATTTGAGGAATTGCTTCAGGAATGGGAATAAGAGCAAGGACCCTGGCCAGAGAGACAGGTTTCAGTCTATGAAATGGAACAATCCTCAGATATACTCCCATTCCTATGCCCCCAATGATGCTCACCACGTGACCCAGCCAATTACTTTTCTTTGGCTGATGTTATACTTAAGAGGGATTAATGCCTTAGACAATCTACCACACCAACCCTTTAAATGGTCACTATGACGATGGGATGACAATGAAATTTTGCAAACTGTAACTACTGTAGGAGCACCCAGTTTCAGAGTAGGATTGTGTGCTCTGGCCAACATATATCATTGTGGAAAAGTACTGAATCTAATGGGATTTTATATGTGCCCAAGCTCAAATCACGGTAAAGGATATTGTAATTATCCTGGGGAATATTTTTGTGGATATTGGGGCTGTGAAACAATCGCCTCTGACTGGACACCCGGGGGAGGGCATGATAAATATTTGCAAGCAAACTTTGGACCAGCAGGATGCACAAAGCCATGGAGGGGTCCTTCAGGAGAAATGACCTATATAGGGGACTGCTCGTTTGTTTATCTCACTGTCACCCAACCAGAGAAACAAGAATGGCTATTAGGTAAAAATTGGGGAGTTAGACATTGGGAACCCGGGAGAGATAGGGGGAATATAATCCAAATAAAGAAGGAACCCGCTCCCCATTCGCCAGAGATGGGGGGGGGAGGTGTAGGACCAAACCCAGTACTAGTAGTAGGGCAGAGCAGGACAAACACTACAAATAGCAGTGGATCGGGAGAAATAACAGTGCCTCAGGCTGATGCCCCTGAAGAAGCCTCTAAATATGGTACTCTGTGGAAAATAATGCAAGCTAGTTATGGCATTCTAAATAGAACAAACCCTGATTTAACAAGAGAATGCTGGCTTTGCTATAACATCCGACCTCCTTTTTATGAAGCCATTGGGGCAACGGCTAAAGCAAGAAGAATAGATGGGACTAATCCAAAAGAATGCCTTTGGAAAAAGACTAAAGAAATTACTCAAGGAGTAACACTCTCTCAGGTAACCAGACAGGGACGGTGTGTGGGTACTGTTCCCCCTAACAGAGAACATTTGTGTAACATCACTGTGAAAAACCCAAAGCAAAAACAAAAAGCAGATTGGTTGCTCCCAGCTCCCAATACTCGATGGGTTTGCCAGAGTATAGGAATTACTCCTTGTTTATCTTTAAAAATTTTCAATCACACCCATGACTATTGTATTCAAGTAACTATTATACCGAAAATTACTTATCATCCAAAAGATTATGTCCTTGAACAGCACACAACCCCAGAACATCACCTCATGAGAAGAGAACCTTTCATTGCCCTGACTATAGCAACTCTTCTAACTGTAGGAGGAGTAGGAGCTGGAACAGGGATAACCTCATTAGTCAACCAACAGAAAGAATTTAGAGCACTAAAAATCTCTGTAGATGAAGATTTAAGTAAAATAGAAAAAGCAATTGATGGGTTAGTAAAATCAGTGAGATCACTGTCAGAAGTAGTATTACAAAATCCAAGGGGTTTAGATCTGCTGTTTTTACAACAAGGAGGCCTTTGTGTAGCGCTAAAAGAGGAATGCTGTTCGTATGCAGATCACACAGGAGTAGTAATCAATACTATGAATGAACTAAGGAAGCAGATAGAACAGCGGAAAAGAGAAACTGAAGCACAACAAAATTGGTATGAAAATTGGTTCAACCACTCCCCTTGGTTAACCACACTGCTTTCTACTATTGCGGGGCCAGTAATTCTGGTGGCACCCGGGCTTACCTTTGGACCATGTATATTTAATAAACTGATTACTATAGTGAAAAGCCGGCTGGAAACGGCACATCTTATGCTTCTTAGGACTAAGTATGATCAGATACCTGAAGAAGAAAATTTAGGAACTTTAGAGTTAGCTAGACAAGAACTGCAAAGATACAGTGAACAAAAATAAGTAAGAACAAGAGAAATGGGGGAATTGTGATAAACATTAACTATTTTTTGTTCACTGGAGATCAAATAACTCAAGATAACAGGAAGTTACTATGTTACTATCTAAGCTTATAGGCAAACATACCCTTGCCCAATTTCTTTTCTCTCTCTCTACTTGCTTAATCAGCTTTAAGTTTCAGGAATTCCAGCTTAGTTACCATATAAGGAAGAGGACAACTACAGCCTTCATCTCTGCGACCACCGAGGGACAGAAGGAGACCCTCCCAGCAACACGTCACACATACATCATCGGAGGAAAGAAGCAAGATAAAAGTGAGACTGAGAAACCTGCCAATTCACGGCAGTTGGTGGAGCGAGACTCCCCTGTCGTCTGCACTGTATTTGCCTTTGCTTTGCTTGCTGCAATGTAATAAATTCCTATTGGAACTTTTCTTCGTGTTCATAGTCTATTACACTGTGGTGGTGGTAGCAGTCCAGATGAAGTGGTCTGATTGAAGCAGTGATCCCATAGAAAGGTCTGGTAGCTCTTGTCCTCTGGGAATCCAGGGGTAAGGCTGCCTGTGCTGTCCCAAATCCCAGATTCTATCCAGGTGGGAATGCTTGGCTCCTCCCTCTGGGCACAGCATCTCACAATGGGCTGATATCATTTTATCAGTCTTGCAATGGGTCCTTGATTGCCCATTGAACAGAGATAGCTCCTGGAGGGAGTTATCTATGAGTCAAGCAGCAGGGCATTGATGGGCCATTAACAGAAGATAGTCTGGAGGCAGGGGGCAAGGGAAACACTGCCCAACCTAGCTTCAACAGCTCATGTAGATGGTGATAGAATACATACTTTGGGCACATCTTACACTGTAACCTAGGATGAGATAGCAATAATATATCCTCACCTGCTAAAAATCATTCTAATTCCTGTATCTACAATTTTGTTAAGATTGTCAGGAACAACTTTTCATATTTAGCATCAGATTTATCCCACCAGTTAATCAAGTCTAATTATAAAACCTATCACTAATTGCTAGCCACTCTTATTAGAATAAACCTAACCCTAGTAAAGCAATTAATAAAGCATGAAGATCTGAACAAAATTGTAAAAGAAATTCAAGAGAACAGACAAAAAAACTGTAGTAACTGTCCAACATGATACAAAAGAAATAAGGAGAGTTCTACAAAAAGTAAAGCAAGACACAAACCACAACTCTTGTTGGATGCACTCTTTAGATAGTCACTAAATGCAACTAGAATCTTAAACACCCTGTGTCCCCCCATCATTATTTTGCTGATCTTATTTAGTATAAATTTAATAATGTCTATTGTAGTACTCATATAGAACTAGAGGATGTTAAAGCGAGTTGCAATTTTAACCTCATTGTTATAAATAAAATTGACCAGATTCAATTTATCAAAAATTTAGAATTTTATTGTGAGACAAAATATCAGTCTCAAAAAGCCACAATTAAAAGGACAGCGCCGAGCCCAGGATCGGTGCCGGGTGAACACGGATAACAGACTCTGCCAGTCTGCTACCCCCCCAAGTTCACAATTTTTGGTCTCCAGCTGCCCCGTTTTATACACTGGATCGTGAAGTCAGGGATTTCGCTGGTTTCCCCTCCGAGGCGTCTTCATGAATCATGCAAGTCCCGGTATCAGGAGTTTGAATGGACCGATAAAGTGAAACAATGCAGTTGATGGTTGGACCCAGGTGTGTTGTGGATATGTTAATTTTCAACGGAGACGAGTAGAGATATCTATCTGAAGTGACCATCTCGGTCTTCGGACTTGTATCTCCGTCTTCCGTTGTCTTTAGTGTCCTTTTCAGGGGTTCCTGGCAATGGTAGTTTCTAGGCACCCCTTTCTGGTAATTCCAGTAATTCTTTTCTCATGTCCTTTCAGAGTTGAGGAGATTCTTTTATTTTGGTTTTTCCATTTTACTTTTATCCATATTATTTTGAACACATCTCTAACACTCATATTTATACAGTGAACATTTACCTTTTGCAATTTGATAACACAATTTGAATTAACTTTAGCACATATATCACAATCCCCCCTCTTCCAAATTCACCAATTTAATTCGTGTTTCGGTTATAGTCTTTTTTCTCTGCCAAGATAAAAAAGCCTTTTAACCATTATTCTGTTAACTTTTCCCTTGCTGTTTTACTCCAATATGTTCTTTCCGTGTTTCCCTCCTGTATTTGGGCTTCAAATTTTTCTAACACCTGGGCAGCAGTACTCTTTTCCTCAGTTAGGTTTATAATTTTTAGGTAGCTTTGTTCTTGGCTAACCCCCCTGAGGCTAATTCAGGGTCCATAGGGAGGGCTGCTACTTGCATTCCCTGGACTACGGTGTGAATAGGTCTTATTAGGCAAGGTATTAGGCAGGGTAAGAATACTAATCCAGCCACAGAGCACAGGATAAAGAATCCCACCTTTTTCTACCAATCTCCTGCTCCAAATATTTGATCCCACCATGATGCTTTGAGTATCGAATTTCATGTTTGCACTGGGACATGTGCTACTTTTTTTGATTTTTGCAGCCAGATCTCTGATAGTCTCTCCATAGTCATTTATTTCAATACAACACTCTGAGTCATTAAATTTCCCACAAACACCCCCTTCTTCTGCTAATAAATTGTCCCTATTACTCGTTCGTCTAGTGTCCACCCTCCTGGTCGGGTTAAAGTGTTTAAGATTTTGTTATTCCATTTTAACAACTGTTCAGGGGTTAAACTCTCACTTTCTAGGGCCATCTTTCTGCGGATCTCAATCCTCCGCAGATCCAACAATTAGTTAGCCCTAATTCGGTAGCAATTTCTTGCACCAAATCTAGGAAAAGGTTTTTGCTGGAGGTAGCTAGGCTCCAATCATTAGATTGTTTTTCTAATTGTTCATATTGCTCACTTAATGTCTTCATTCTTTCCTGCTCCATTCTCTTTTTCTTAGCCGCTAATTCTTGTTGTTTGAGCTCTAAGGCTACCTTCTGTATCTTGTTCTCTGGGTCTAACCCCTCTTCATGTTTAGAAAAACAGAAAACCTTGTTTATCCTTAAACAAACCCTTTCATCATTTTCACTCAATATATCGAGTAATATAGGTCCACTGGCTAAAGCAGCTGTTTGCAATTTTTCATTTTGTCCCACCTAATATGTTTTCTCATTCAGGGCACACATTCTCAGCTTTTTCTTATCATAACATAATGGGTTAACTTGTAAATATCCTACAAAAGTACTTTCTCTCTTTCCCCCAATCCAGACAATTCTGTTACATTTCTTGCAGGTGGTAATCAGAGGAAGACTGCTTACCTCCCTTTTCTTCCTAGACATTGCCATCGGGTGATTGGATCTATTTAATTTTATCCCCTCATTCCATTTGTGATTCTCCCCCCTTTTTAGGGTAAGCTAGTCTACTCGTACCCTGGATTCCAAAACTCCGTTCCTGGTAAAGTTTGAAGGAACTTTGGAGGGATTAGTTCCCTCCTCCGTTCTCTCTTGGGGATTGTGGAGGCCATTCGTGGGGTACATGGCTAGACTCAGGATCACCAGGGTTACCCATGGGTCTATCCCTCTGCTCAACCCTTCGCCCGTTGGGTTGCCACCAGCGGCGGGGTAAACCATCTTCCTGGCAGCAGGGATATTCTTCCGGGTCCCTGCCGGTGCTCCTCTGAGCGTATCGCCTCTTATACTGTCCCCACTTATGTACTTTTATTTGATCCGCTCCACAGGGTACTTTCAACGTTTTCCTGCACTCAATTACGAGTGGATCCGCCCTTTTATTTAATCCTCCCCTTGTCCCGTTGGTGAAATAATGGAACCACTCAAGAGAATCCAATTCGAACAATCCCGATTCTGTGGCAATGTATAGAAATAGATTAGTAAGCCTGGCTTCCTCCTCGTAACAAGGTACACATAAACTCCAAGGTTTGGCTCCTCCGACACAATGAGCTACCCAAATCTGCTTACAATACCCGCACTTAAAATGAACAAATGGATAGCAGGGGCATCTTGCTTGGCTACAACTTATTCGCTAATCACTGGTCATTGGGTACCTCGATGGATTCTCAGTTTTAAATCTCCAGGCGCTGAGGTGATTTTCCACTGCGGAGAGCTGCTGTGTTGTTCCACCTTTTTCACTCGGGAGGAATGGGTCCAGCCTTTCTCTGCTGTTCTCACTGCAGTATTTGTAGTGAGGAGGACGAGGAAAGGTCCCTCCCAATGCGATGACAACGGGGCTTCTTTCCACGCTCTGATTAGCACCCGATCACCCGGCTGGATTTTGTGGATAGCAAATCCTAGGGGGGTGCTCTGTGCTATTAATCCGCGTCTCCATAGTTCCTGTAAATTTCTGTTAATTAAAACAATATAAGACTGGATTTGACAATCCTCTACCCGGGGGTGTCCAATTGGCATTCCATGCTCATAGGGCATTCCATATAACATCTCTAATGGAGATAATCCTGAACCTGTATGGGGTTGCGTCCTAATATTTAGGAGGGCTAGAGGGAGGCATTTAATCTATAAACATGTAGGCCACCCCCTGCTTACAGGGTCTAATAGCTTGGAAAGGTAACTTACAGGCTTTCTATTCCCAGCCCATTCTTGTGTCAAAACCCCATGTGCTGTGTGGTTCCTTACATTTACAAACAATTGGAATTTCTTATTTATATCAGGGAGACTTAATACTGGGGCAGTTACCAAAGCACCCTTTAGTTGTTCTAATTCTTTATCATCCTGTTCAGTCCACTTTATCTTTTCTGCAGTTAGCTTATCATACAAAAATTTAGCTTTTTTACTATAGCCTTCTATCTATCTATTATCTGCAATATCCTAACAGCCCCAATAGCTGGCGTACTTGTCTTTTGGTTCTAGGGGGAGGCAATTCTATAATCCCAGCTACTGTTTCAGGATCTAATTTCTTTTTCCCTTTTATCAGCCAATGTCCTAGATATTTCACTCCTGATTCGGTGAACTGTAACTTTTGTTTTGTTACCTCTAATCCCTTTTCCCCTAGAAAGTTCAATAAATCAATGGTACACTCCCTGACATCTTCCTCCATTTCA
Organism: Riparia riparia; assembly: GCA_020917445.1. NCBI lineage: Eukaryota > Metazoa > Chordata > Aves > Passeriformes > Hirundinidae > Riparia > Riparia riparia. The sequence goes on from JAIXNV010000304.1 coordinate 11,840, forward strand.
CCAGCCACCAATAGGTCATCTACATACTGTAAGATCTTTGTCCTTCTCCCAGGGGAGAATTGACTTAATAATTGTTCCAATGCTTGCCCAAATAAATTTGGGGAGTCCACAAATCCCTGGGGAAGGGAGGCCCGCCTTAACTGTTGTTTCCTATTAGTGTCTGGATCCTCCCATTGAAATGCAAAAAAGTCCCTGCTGCCTTCAGCTAAAGGGCAGGTCCAGAATGCATCCTTTAGATCTGTAACACTATACTAAGTATCCTCCGGGGATAACCTATTCAGAAGGGTGTAGGGGTTAGCCACTACAGGGAACCGGGTTCTTGTTCTTTCATTTATGGCTCTTAAATCCTGCACTAACCTATAATTCCCATCTGCCTTTTTAATAGCCAGAATTGGGGTATTATGCCTGGACATGCAGGGTTCCAAATGCCTTTCCTTATCAAATCTTTTATTATAGGTTTCAGTCCCCGTCTCCCTTCTAAAGGGATTGGGTACTGCCTGATCCTTATGGGATCTTCAGGCCTCTCAATTTCAATTGAAATGGGTTCCATAACCAATTTTCCAGCTTCTTTCCCTGTATGCCATACCCTGGGATTAATTTTATCCTCATCTTCACAGGTTAGTTTATATATGCTAACCATTATCTGTGAATTCCTTACAATGAGGTTAATACACAGTGCAACAATCAGGTCCCTACCCAGCAGGTTGTAATCAGCTTCTTCCACTAACAACGTGTCCCCTAAGCAAATTTTATTATCCGATTCAATTTCCACATTCTTTACAATGGGGACCTTAAACGGTTCCCCTTTAGCTCCTATAACCACCATAGACTCTTTGCTTATTTGGCACCCTGGGGCAACTGTTTAAAAGTACTTTTCTCATCCACAGAATCTACTAAAAAATCTATTTTGGTTCCTTTGGGTCCTATTTTCAATGTTATCAAGGGCTCCCCCGATGTTATGGACCCCAAAAGATAAAGCCCCTGACGTCCCTAGTCCTCCTGAAACATCTTTTCATCCCT
>JAIXNV010000304.1:12959-44097 GCA_020917445.1 Riparia riparia
CCTTTTTTCTTACAGTAAAAACATTCCAACCCCTCCATTCGATTCCCTGAGGTTCCTTTCTGTGGACGTACGAGCCCCTTCGGAGGTGCTTTCCTTAAGGGTTTCTCCGAAGCTTGTGGGCGTTCCTGCCTCTGGGCTTCCCTTACAGCCGCTACTAATACTCTAGCCTGTATTTTCTGTTTTTCCTCATCCCTTCTCATATAGACTTTCTGGGCTTCCCGCAGCAATTCCTGTAGTCCTTTCTTCTGCCATTCCCCGAAAACCTTACTCAGATTTTGTCCCCGGGGCACGGCCTCTCTGATTCCCTGTATGATAATGTTTCTCGTATCAATCATGCATCTCCTACCCTCCTCGGTCTGAGCATTCCATCGGGGATCTTGGCTTGGCCATTTCTGATCCCCAGGGGTGCTCTGAGGGTTTCTCCGTTCCCATTCCCTTCATGCATCTCCTTTTTGAAGGTTCTCACATCACTGGTGTTAATTGGGACGTTTACGAACCCGATAATTCCCGGAGCAGTGGGTATTTCCCTTAGGGGGAGAAGATTAGCCTTTTCACCCTCCCCCTCACTCTCCACCTCATTCATTTTCTTTAGTTGTCTCCTTGTCCTCCTAGCGGGAGGAGTATGTTTTGCTTCTGCTGAAACCTGCTGCGTATTTGCAGGGGGACTAAAGAAAACCCCCAGATCTAAATCAGGCAGCAGGTCACCCCGTGTTGGTGCAGAGGTATGTGTGCTTTGTGTTCTTCCTCCCAGTGGCTAAGGGAGGAACCTTGCACAGGTTCTAGCGGGGGAGGGAGTCCAACCGGTGGGAAGGGGGCCCATGATTGTGATTCTAGCAGAGGGGCAGATGGGAGAGACGGGGGCATCGGGATTCCTCGTCTTAAAGGAGATCCTAATCTCCCAGGGTTTTGCGGATTACTCTGCTCTGGGAGGGGAGGGGGCGAGGGCACAATGTAAGGTGGGGGTAGATTATCTAAGGGTTCCCATTTATCCCCTGAGATAGCGGTAGGGTTCTTTATCTTCACGGGCAACAGCCTCGCATCTATCTTTCCCCAGACCCCGGCATATTCCTGTTCCTCCGTATTTCCACCCCTCCCCACACTTCTATGCAATAGTGTATCATCTGTTTCTTGGATTTTCTTTCCTTTATGGGACACTCTTCCCAATGTTCTAACATCCATCCCAGTGGGCTCTCAACTGGGATTTCGGGGATTCCTTTACCGGTTCCCCGTTTTGTTTTTCTTAAATTCCTTTTACTAGTTTTGCTTGTTGTTTGCCCCATGGTGTGGGTTTACAGATACTTGCCCTTTGTGGGTGATCGCTCCCCCCCCCGGGGTTTCTCTGGTGTGTGTGTGAGCTCTCCCTTCTCCTTACTTCCTCCCCGGACCATTCCTGATCCAAGGCTGAAAGGTTTACCAGTCCCTGGAACTCCTTAGGGACGTATCCTTCCCTTTCAGCCTTCCTGTGGCCGATTCCTTTCTCCGAAAACTCCCCGAGTTTCAAGGATTGACGCGTGAGGTGTGTTTTACCCCGAAACTTTCGCTTCCCCCGCAACCGACCACACCCTCGCGGGGAAGTGGAACTGCGGTTTTGGGGTCCCACTCGCTTCGTGATAAAATCACGTCTCATTCACACGCTCGGCCACTCCCACTCAACCACGCAATACTTACGGTCCTTTTCCTGCGTGGATTCTTCGTGCACATAGATTTTTATGAGTAGATCTCTTCGCCGCGGCTCCGGAGGTTTCTGCTTCCAAAGAAAAACCTCCCCGAGTTCCCCGAGAGCTCCGACCTCGCCTATTTCCCTTTTAAGTGTGGCTTTTGCGGTTTCTGTTCGTCGTGTGGTTGATCGGTTCCACCCGGCTACCCCAGCTCTGCCAGGCCGCTGAATTCAGCAGGGCGCCTCCTGGTCAGGGACGGGGGTCCCATGGGGGTCCCGGTATCACTCCATCACGTCGGGGTCACCAGAATTGTTATAAATAAAATTTACCAGATTCAATTTATCAAAAATTTAGAATTTTATTGTGAGACAAAATATCAGTCTCAAAAAGCCACAATTAAAAGGACAGCGCTGAGCCCGGGATCGGCGCCGGGTGTGAGTCATTGAAAACCGATATAGTCACGGACAAAGACCCTCTAACTAGTTAAAGTTAGAAAGTGGTATGTTTATTCACCGGTGGACGGCACGGGAGTCATCTCCGAAAGGCGTGGCCGCCCCAAACAAGGCTCTTTGCTCTCTATTTATTCTTCAAGATCTTACATGCAATGCATATGCATAACCCCAGCACCTCCCATCCCTGCTCTCTATTCAAATGAGGCTATTAGTCTTTCACGCGTGCGCCGTTCTTCTCTTGAATTGGGTCGGTGGTCTCGAATTGGGTCAGTGGTCTCAAAGGATGAAGTCAGGAGAGTCTTCATCAGGTCTCTGTGACCCTCTGGCACTGTCCAAGGTCCCCTGCTTCGTGATTGATTGATACCAAGTCCAGGTGCTGGCCATTGTTCTTGGTGGTTTCAGTCTGTTCTTATGACGGTTCACTTACTCCACTTTTTCTATAAACAAGCTCATAATATAACAGTTAGCTCTAGCTTGGGCATCTAATAATCATTAACCTACCATTTACTAATCTAACTTACATCTTGATCAATATAAATTGCTTCTAACCCTTAGCTAAAATCTTAACTCTTTAAAGTCATGTCTCAGGTGAACACGGATAACAGACTCTGCCAGTCTGCTACCCCCCCAAGTTCACAATTTTTGGTCTCCAGCTGCCCCGTTTTATACACTGGATCGTGGAGTCAGGGATTTCGCTGGTTTCCCCTCCGAGGCGTCTTCATGAATCATGCAAGTCCCGGTATCGGGAGTTTGAATGGACCGATAAAGTGAAACAATGCAGTTGATGGTTGGACCCAGGTGTGTTATGGATATGTTAATTTTCAACGGAGACGAGTAGAGATATCTATCTGAAGTGATCATCTCGGTCTTCGGACTTGTATCTCTGTCTTCCGTTGTCTTTAGTGTCCTTTTCAGGGGTTCCTGGCAATGGTAGTTTCTAGGCACCCCTTTCTGGTAATTCCAGTCATTCTTTTCTCATGTCTTTTCAGAGTTGAGGAAATTCTTTTATTTTGGTTTTTCCATTTTACTTTTATCCATATTATTTTGAACACATCTCTAACACTCATATTTATACAGTGAACATTTACCTTTTGCAATTTGATAACACGAATTAACTTTAGCACATATATCACAGTTTCTGTGCTGTCCCCCAGCCCTTCCTGGCCCCAGGGACTGATGATGGCATTTGTGCTCCCTCAGGTTCATCTCCCCACACCAACACCATGGGGGTGCTGACGCCTGCTCTGGGCAGTGCAAACAGGGACTCCTGAGCCAGTACTGCCGTGTCTGTGCCTGCAAGGATGCGGCACCTGTGTGAGCTGGGGGAGAGGCCAGGGCTGCAGAGGGGGGATGTTGTTGGCAGGTGCATGAGGACGCTGTGGGACACTGCCCTGGGGTGTCCAGCACAGTGGGGATGGATTAGCCCCTGCTCTGCTGCTCCTTCCCTTCTCCCCCAGGGACCTTGCAGAGCCCCAGCCATGCTGTTTGCCCCCAGTCTGCCCACGGCCACCCTGGGGCTGCTCACGGGGCTTTTCTCTGCTGAGCATTGGCCTGGGCGTGTTCTGGAGAGAGCCTGGGCAAGGAGCCTGGAGCCCCCAGGCCCTGCCCTGAGGCGTCAGCACTGCCCCAGCAGTTCCCATGGCCTGTCCCTGCTGCAGCCCCGGCACTGCCACCCCCAGCACTGTGCCCGGCCCCGAGAGCACTCAGGCCCTACAGCAACACCAGGGCCAGGAGGGCAGCGGGGCAGGGCCACGGGAGCAGCACTGGCAACACCAAGTGCTGCTGCTCCTGGGCACAGCTGCTGTGCCAGCACTGATCTGTCCCCAGCTCTGCACACAGACATTGCTGCTGCAGCTCCAGAGAAGGGAACAAAAGGGGCATCTCTGCAGAAAACTTGGCTGGGAGATCCTTGAGTTCCTTTAAAGCCACCAAGAGTGCAGCCCCTCACTGACACAGTCTGTGGCCAGAGGGAAGGTGGAGAGAAACAAAATGAGAGATATACCACGGAATGACTTTTCTCTGTGGACAAGATTAAAAATATAAGACAAAGGAAATACAACCATAGCTAAATTTTGAAGAAGAATTAAAGATTACTTTTATTACAAGTTATTTGCATAAATTTGCCATTACTTTAATATTACTGAAAACATCCAGTCATCAGTCTCCATACTGCAGCCTTGAGCTCCTGGTTCTTCAGGCTGTAGATGACGGGGTTCAGGACTGGAGGCACCACCGCGTACAGAACTGACAGTGACAGATCCAGGGATGGGGAGGAGATGGAGGGGGGCTTCAGATTAGCAAATGCTGCAGTGCTGATGAACAGGGAGAGCACAGCCAGGTGAGGGAGGCAGGTGGAAAAGGCTTTGTGCCGTCCCTGCTCAGAGGGGATCCTCAGCACAGTCCTGAAGATCTGCACATAGGAGAAAACAATGAACACAGAACAACCAAGTCCTAAAGAGGCACTAATTGCAATGAGCCCAAGTTCCCTGAGATAGGATTTGGAGCAGGAGAGCTTGAGGATGTGTGGGATTTCACAGAAGAACTGACCCAGGACATTGCCATGGCACAGGGGCAGGGAAAATGTATTGGCTGTGTGCAGCAGTGAATAGAGAAAGGCACTGGCCCAGGCAGCTGCTGCCATGTGGGCACAAGCTCTGCTGCCCAGGAGGGTCCCGTAGTGCAGGGGTTTGCAGATGGACACATAGCGGTCGTAGCTCATGATGGTCAGAAGGACAAGCTCTTCTGTGACAAAGAAGGAAAAGAAAAAGAGCTGAGCAGCACATCCTTTGTAGGAGATGGTCCTGGTGTCCCAGAGGGAATTGTGCATGGCTTTGGGGACAGTGGTGCAGATGGAGCCCAGGTCGGTGAGGGCCAGGTTGAGCAGGAAGAAGAACATGGGCGTGTGCAGGAGGTGGCCGCAGGCTACGGCGCTGATGATGAGGCTGTTGGCCAGGAGGGCAGCCAGGGAGATGCCCAGGAAGAGGCAGAAGTGCAGGAGCTGCAGCTGCTGTGTGTCTGCCAGTGCCAGCAGGAGGAAGTGGCTGATGGAGCTGCTGTTGGACATTTGCTGTGGCTCCACATGGGGACCTGTTCATGGATAAAGGACAGTGACAAGTCAGCAGAGGCTGCTTTGAGCCAAACCTGGGCCATTCCCTGTAGACTGTCCCGCTGTGACTCACCCACCCTTGTTCCTGCTCTGGGAGAACCTTCACCCAGGTCCCTGCCTGAGCTCCAGTTGTGCTGTCTGAGTGTGCCAGGAGCAGCCAGGCCTGTGCGTGGGGGCTCTCCAGGAGCCATCCCTGCCCAGCTGCCCTGGGTGTTTTGGCCATGAGGGACAAGGCAGGATATTCAGGATTTACCAGTGGAGCCACTCCAAATGCAGAAAGGCTTGGTAGCATCTGCAAAACCAAGTCTAAAGGAAATAGATGGAAAAATTGGTTTAAGGACTTTTTCCAACCCCCACACCATTCCTGGTTCTCTGCAGTCAGAAATCCCCAGAATTTCTGCTGCACTCAGATTTTGCCACTGAGAGATGAGAGGTAAAGGATTCCATGTAGCTCAGGGAAGGGGAGGGGCTGGATGGGCTTGTTCCCAACTGCCCTGGGTTTGCAGATTTGGCTGCAGTCAGAGCACAATCACACTCCCGTGTCACCCTGGGATAAACCAGACCCTGCCCAGAGCAGAGGGATCCCTGAATGTCTCAGCCTTTCCAAAGGTCTCCGGCCAAGTGCTCAGCACCCCTTCTGCCAAGGACACTCACGGCTCCCTTGCCAAACCCAACAGCATTTCCTCAGCTCTGGCATCTCTGCACTTCCCTGTGGGATATTCAGGGAACTCCCAGAGGCTCTGGCACAGATTTGCAGCCAGGAGGGCAGCTCAGAGCTTGGAAGGACACAGCAAGGAGATCCCTGGGTGTGCCCATGACGGGATGTCAGGGAGGGGGCTCAGCTCATTCCCCTTTCCCATGGACTGCTTTGCCCACAGCCCCACAGGTGACAGGCAAGCTTGGCCACCCCATTCCCATGGACACAGCTGCCTGGCAGCAATCCCAAGGGCAGTGCCTGACTCAGCTGCTGCAAATGCCAGAGCCTCCCTGAGAGCACCAGGTGACAGTGACAAAATCAGGGGAGGGCAGAAAGAAGAGAAGATGCTGTGGTGCAGTGCCTGGGAGGGCAGGGCACAGACAGCCGGGCACTCAGGACAGTGTTCCCGTAGCCAGCTGTGCACGGCACCTCCCACACACCAACAGTGCCCTCCTGCCCCCAGCAGTGCTCTGTTCAGCCCCCTCTCCTTCCCAGAGCATCTCTCTGTGCCTGGACATTTCCCTGATGAGAGGAGCCTTGTCCCTGCCAGTGCTCACAGAGCCCATCCCACCCTCTGTGCCCTGGGCCCGGCCCTACAGAAACCTGCCTGTCTGCAGGGCCCTGCCTGGGGCAGGCTCTGTCTGCAGGGGGCAAGGGCAGCTCAGGAGAGCCCTGCTGGGCCCTGCAAAGGTGATGCTGGAACTGTCTGGGGCTGAGGAGTGGCTGAAGGCCCTTTAGGAGCCTCCCAGGAGAGAGACTGACCACCCAAAGTTACAGTTCTGGAGTCTCTGTAAATGTTGAAACATTACTGTGATGATCCTGTGTGTCCCTTTCAACTCAGAATGTTCTGTGATTTCAATTCTTGTTCTGCTTCTCTCATCCTCTTGTTGCCTATAATCAGAAGAGAAAAAAACCCCTTGTAACAGTGTTATAATAGTAAAGTAAAACCCAGACCTTTATTGGATGCTTCCAGGGGTCCCAGTGGGGATGGGGCATACGCAGTCCCTAATTGCAACAATTTATTAAGATTGATTAATTAGGATATTTAACAGGAACATCCAATAGAGATTCAGTTGCCCCAGTTACACAATCCCTGGGTCAGCCCATTGGAGTAGGTCTAAGGGCATCTTTGCCATCACTTTTTTTAATGACTGCTCACATGCTGGTAAAAAAACAAAAATGTTCTTCATGTAGGTCCTATTCCTGATAATATGATTATACAGTAATTTAGAAATGTATTTAGAAGGTCTGCTTCTTGATCTAAAATTGAAGAGAAAGGGTAGGAACCACACTGGGGTTAATTAAGGATTATAGTTATATAATTATGTAATAGTAGTTGAATGGAATTAATTAAGGATTATAGTTTTATACCTATATAATAGTAATTAACAGAGCTATGAATATATGAAAAATATATAAAAAGCAAAAATCTTTTTGTCATCACCCCAACTTTTCCATCCTTCTCCAAGCAGGAAAAAGAAACACTCTCAGGAAAGCTCCTGATCTTTACAGCAATCCCAGGCTTACCTTCTTTTGGCAAGTGTCCTCCGGAGCTGTGCCCAGGCTTGTCTGGAGCTGGGAGCAGCCCTGCCCCACTCAGCACCTCTCAGCAGCAGCACCTGCCCTGCTCAGGGCGGCTCCTTCCCCCCACAGCTTCTCCCCAGTGCTGGCAGCAGCTCCCAGGGCTGGCTGAGAGCTGTCCCTGGCAGGCAGCAGAGTCCCTGCCCCAGCACAGCGCCCTGGGCTGCAGGACCCTGCTCTGCAGGACAGCCCTGGGCACCCCTGGCTGCTCTGCACAAGACATAATCAGAGAATGTACTCACAGGGTCTGTAGGCATTGGGATGTTGCAGCTTTAGGAGATCCCTGCAGGAGCTGCAGCTGCCTTGTCCTGCAGCCAGAGGTTCCTGTGTCAAGGGCTGGGAGTGATTCTCCTGCACTCACTTCTCAGCTCCTTCCCAGCCCTGAGTGATTGAAGCTCTCTGTGCCTGTGTGCTGTGCCTGGGGTGGCTGCAGATAGAGCCCCAGCCCTGCTGGGCTGTGCTCAGGAGCTGCTCATCAAGAGAGATGTGTTCTTGAAGCTCTTCTTGGCTGCCAGGAGCTGCCTCTGTGCCAGGAGCCCGGCCCAGCTCAGCAGCACAGACACAGCACCAGGACTTTAATGACCCTCTCGGGGCTTTGTGCTGAGGCCCTGAACATCAGTCCCTGAGAGGGAGCTGAAGAAACCTCTCAAGAATTCCAAGTCAGAATCCAACTCCAAACTTTCTTGAAGTTTTAATGGGTCCCACTGAGGGACGGGACAGAGAAAGTGTCCCCAGGCCCCAGGCAGAGCAGAGAACTGGAGGCAGTAATGACAGGTGGGGACAAAGAGAAGCCAAGTCCTGGTGTCCTGGGGCACAGCAGCCTCTGTGCCACCAAGGGCTGTGAGGAGACACCTTGTCCTGAGGCCCTGGGGCCTCCTGGCACAGCCCCAGCAAGGCTGGGCACTGTCAGCCCCCTGTGCTGCCCTCAGCATTCCCCTCACATCCCAGTGGCCTCAAGGATGTGCTGGAAGGAGTCCCTGGGGAGCCTTGGTCAGCAATGGCCCTGGGGGGCTCCTGAATGCTGCTCCTGGCAGCATTCAAAGGACTTTGGGTTTTGGTTTGGCTTTTGCCTTGGAGTCTCTGAGAGGTTTGTGCAATCATGGCCTCCAATTATCTGCTGTAATTAGTCCCTTGAGAGGCTTTGTCAGTAACAACACTCAGTGGGGCTCATTAATGCTTCAAGGTACTTCAGTTGTTTTAAGGTACTTGGAGTTTCCCTTTTAAAATTGTTATCATGGCCTCAGTTATCTACTTTAATTAGTCCCTTGGGATTCTTAGACAGTCAAATAATCAGTGGGGCTCATTAATACTTCGGGATGCTCAGAATTTATTAAGGAACTTCTTTTTGACACTGAGTCTGAGAGGTTTGTGCAATCATGCCCTCCAATTATCTGCTTTAATTATTCCCTAGAGATTCTTAGCCAGTTACCACACTCAGTGGGTCTCATGAATGCCTCAAGGTACTCAGGGGTAATTTAAGTACTTCTTTGAGGCACCAAGTCTCTGAGAGGTTTTTGTGCAATTCTGGCCTCAAATTATCTGCTCTAATGAGACCCTTGAGAGACTTTGCATTGACACTCAGTGAGGTTCATTAATACTTTGAGATACTCAAGGTGTTTAAAGTACTTTGAATTTTCTTTCCCTCACTAAGTCTCTGAGAGGCTTTTATACAGTCCTGGCCTCCATTTCTATCCTTCATGGGCTCCATGAAGAGTCTGTGTTGGAGATGAACCTCTGTGGGACACATTGAGGCATCGAGACACTCTGGGTTTTTCTTCTGACTTTGACTCCTGGAAACGTTTGTGCAATCTCCTAGGCTCTGACTGAGGTTCCAGGGTTTAACACCAAATCCACTACAGGGCTCATCAGGACCAAGTAAGTCCTGACAAACCATGGCTGTGCCTGGAGTTCCCTCCGGTCTAGTGCCATTCATTAGGAAGTTTCCTGCTGCAGGTATGGAGAAATATTTCAAGGAGCTTCTAAGAAATAGGTATTCCTATTTTCAAGGGTGCATTTCATTACTGTTCTCATTACACAAGAGGTGATTGCAGCATTCTGTGGTTGATACTGAACCAGGGTCTCCCAAGGAGGTCTGGCCTGCTCAGAGAAGGAGCTACTTTGTGATCTGACCCAGTGTGGACAACCTTGCTCCACATTGCCAAAGCACATCCTGTCTCTCCTCACTCACTTGGGACCTGCTTTCCTTGGAGACCCGGCTGCACTTAGCTAAAGAAGGATTTTCTTCTTTTATTTTCGAAGCAATCTACAACTCCTGAGTTTCCCCAGTGAAAACAGAAACCCTCCTCAAGTGTGTGCCAAGCCCAAGGTGCCACCAAGAGCACTGCAGCCCTGCCCTGGGCCAGGAGTGAGGGTGGATCATCATCCCAACCTGCCCTGGGCCATTGCAAGGGGCTGTGGCCATGGACACTGCACTGACCCCACTGCTGCCTTTGGATCCCTCATCCCTTCAAGTTTCCTTGGAAAGCACCCCAAGGACCCATTTCTGCAGCCAGGTTCCATGGCCAGGGGGGATGTGGGGGGCTGCAGGAGGTCAATGCCCCATCCCTGGAAACATTCAAGTCCAGCTGGGACAGGGCTCTGAACAACCTGACCTGGTGAAAGATGTCCCTGCTCATGCCAGGCCTGGACAAGAGGCCTGAGGGAGGCCTGAACAGCAGGCCCTGAGCCAAAGGTGACCTCTGCATCAACCTTCAACCAAAGGTTATCTTTGTATCTGCTCATTAGTGAGATATGCATGGTCATTAGCACTGTGACAGATGTATCCACTCATTAGTGAGACATGTATTGACCTTTCTGTGTTTAGAAGCCAGACAAGGCCATGAAATCTGACATCTGGCCTTGTTTGGGGCTGGATGGTCAAAGTCACCTCCCTTGGTTCCTCCTTGGGCCCTGGCCAGGCTTTGGGAGGGACCCAAGAGGAGGATGAACCAGCTGTTCCTGCCCTAGAAGTGCTGTCAGTTTGTTTATTCAGCACTGTCAGAGCTGGGCCCTCTCCCAGCCAGGTTGGAGCCTCACCTGTGGCTGGAGGCACCTGCAGCAATTCCCAGTGTCCAGGAGTGGCTCTCCAGTCCTTGGCTGGGACAGCTTCCCCCAGCTGATGTGTGCATGTGGGTGATGGGAAAGTCTGAGGGGAACTGGTGATGGATCTTTCTCAATCCCTGCAGTGATCTTTGGTAGTGATGGTTGGGTGCATTGCTCAGCTGCTCCTTTTGTGCTCCTTTGCTGCTTTGAACTGCAGTAAATGACACTGATTCCTTCAGGTGGTGTTGGTGTCTTTGGTGCTGACCCTGCCCACTGGTAAAACAACAGTGGCAGAGTCTGGCCAGATCACACCAAAATGTCAATTTTTAAATGTAAATGTGAGGAATCAGTCCTGTCTGAAATTCGTGGATGAGAAGCCCTTTCCTAGATCTTGCTGGCTCTGGAGTGGGCTGAGGTAAGAGCACCATGAGAGCAGTGGGGCAGTTGCTTAAAAGATGCTGAACTGCTGGATGTGTTAAAAGGCATCCAAAAGTTGCATATGGAAAAAGGAAAAGAACTTGTGGGTTTGGGAAGATGAGGATGGATTTTGTTAACAGCACATTGGAAACAGCACCACAGAAGGAAGAATTTGTTTTGGAATTCTCCCACATGGAGTGAGAGAAGGAAGGTTTAAATCTTGAGCTCAGGTTTCTTTGTGCAAGTGAAATATAGTATTATATTTATTATTAGTAGTAGCTATTTGAAAATATACTGTGATATATATTATTTTCAATTTAATTAAAAATCAATAATGTGAAATAATGCTGATTTTTTTAGCTTTGACTTCTATCATGGGTCGGCACAGTTTTGTTTTCTGGTTATAGGGAAATGTGAAATGTTTTTCCCTGCCATCACCCTGGTTTTGGGGGGGGAGGACAGGGACCTATCAAAAGCTGGCCGGGATATTGGCACCTAAGTTGACCAATGGGAAATGTCGATGTGACTTTGGAGGGGACGTTTTAAACTAATCTGCTGCTGATTGGTCTCTCTCTTGCTTTGGAATCAGCCATGAGGTGACATCGTGGGCGGTGGGCAGGCCCAGGTCGGGCCCCTGAGAGCTGCTGCCCACATGGGAGCAGCCTGGGCTGAGCCCTTTCACAGCTTTGTGGTAGCTCTGAACTGGGCCGCCCTGGATGAGACCGAGGGGTGGAAAATGGACATCTGCCAGCTTCCTCCATCAGCACAGCTTTGCATTTTCTACAGCTCATGCAGCCTGGCGCTTGCACATGGCCCATGCAACCTTGGGCGGATTTAACCCTTTCCTAGCAACATGGAGCTTTTAAAGCACAACTCCTCCTTGAGAGAAAGAAGAAAGAAATCAGAGGGTACGTAGAACAGACACTGAATGAAGTCAGTTAGATTAGAAGTGAAAGAAGTAATGATATTGGAATAGGATTGATGAAGTGGATATTTTTAACTAGACTTCTCTAGGGTAAACCATGGAGAAATGGACTGTTTTTTGCAGCACTTTAGTATTGTTGGGGAGAATGCTATTCTAATCAAAATTGAGGACTGATGCAATTGAAATTTATTTGGGAACTTTAAAGCTCCCACTCCTGGGTTAACAGGACGTCTCAGCCTTTGAGACAAAGGTGATTTTAGACTAGAAGTATTCATAAATAGTACCCCAGCTACACTGAGAAGCTCTGCTGATAGAACATCACAGTCTGTGAAAACTCCGGGCTGCAGCAGATATGAGACATTGAGAGTACTGGACTCTTTTGTCGTGTGGCAAACATCTTCTTAAAAAAATCTTAGAAAGACTCTTCTCTAAAATGTAATGAGTAATTATGTCTAAATAGTGAAACTGACTGAAAAGCTCAAGTTGGGTCTTTCTATGTTGTTCAATAAGAAAGATAATAGTTTTTAAGAGGAGAGAAGTGTGTTTAAAAGTGTCATTCTGTTTTAGATTAGGTTTTCTTTTTCTCAATTTTTTTTCATTCTTTTAGTGCGTGTTATTAAAACTTTTTTTGTTGTTGATTTTTTTGAAGCTTAGGCCTGCTTTGTTTTTTTTGTTTTTGTTTTTTTTTTTTATATTTCTTCTCCTAATCTCTCCCCTCCACCAAAAGAGAATAAATACTAAAAAACACCCCCTACATTAATTGGTGTTTCTGCCTGGTTTTATTAAATTAAAACCATTACACCTGTCATGGAAATTGCCATGGAAACCCAGCTGATTGGAAATGCAATGGTGGACAAAGGTTTTGGTAGGGCCTGTCACAATAGGACAAAGGGTGGTGGTTTTAAACTAAAGGAAGGGAGGTTCAGATAAGGGGAGATAAGGAGGAAATTTTTAGTGATTAGGTTGGTGATACATCAGGACATGTTCCCAAGGAGGTGGTCAATGCCCCATCCCTGGAAACATTCAACTCCAGCTGGGACAGGGCTCTGAACAACCTGATCTGGTGAAAGATGTCCCTGCTCATGGCAGGGGTTGGGATGAGATGAGCACTGCAGAGCTCTTCCCATCCAAAGCATTCCAGGATTGCATGGGGAGAAGGGGCTGCTCACTGGACTCCATCCACTCCCTTGACTCCTCCTTGTCTCTGCTGGAGCCCTCATCCAGCAGCCAAAGCCAGCCCCTTCTCTGGCCTTTCCCTGCCCTGTCCCAGGGGCTGACAGAGCCAGGCTGGCACAGGTGACCTTGAGGCTTTGCAGGGCTCAGGCACAGCGGCTGGGACAGAGTCAGGGCTGAGCTCACACTCTGTGGGCTGGGGCAGAGCCCAGCCCGAACTGAGCCCTGGAGCAGCAGCTCTGCAGTGGTGGCCACCAGGCCGCCTTGCCAAGGGAGGCTTCTGGCCATGGCCTGGAAGCAGCTGCTGCTGCCAAGGTGCCTTTGGTGCCTCAGGCTCTCCCTGGCACAGCTCCCAGCACGGCACTCTGCACTTGTGCCCTAGGCCTTCACTGTGCTGGGGCTGGCCTGGGGCTTTTCCTGCAGCGGGATCTGCCCTGGTCCTGGCACAGGAAAGGCAGTTCCTGCTGGAGCAGGAGGCTCTGCCTGCAATGGGCTCAAACAGCTGCAGCAAAGCCCTGATTACTTCAAAATTGCTTCCTAGAGCACTAAATTCCAATAATTGTTATAGATCCTATACTGTGGAGTAAATAACTCTTTGTAAAATTTACTCTATGGTGTGAATAAATCTGTCTAATCCTGATCAGAATCAATCATACCTGTATTTATATAAATATATCTGGTATATTCCATTGTTAATCCTGTGGGATAAATTGCATTGCAGTTCAATTCCACCTGTCCAATCTTTTACACATAAACATTTGACAAAATGTGGGGATGGGATGTAATCCAGCTGCTGCCAGTCTTCATTCTCAGATGGATTTTTAAAGATCTAGGCATCCTGGAATATTTGAGTATCCATGGTGGCTGTTGGGTGTCATTTCATCACCTCATAACCCAGTAGGAGTTTCTCCAATGAAGAAATAAAGCTTTTGCCTGAAACTCCCACTCTGCCCATGACAGGAACCCCTGTGAGTGTCTGGGACATCCCGGCTCTTTGGCAGCCTGGGGACTCCTGGGATGTCACTGTGGAGCCCCCATGAGTGCCTGTGACAGATGGGTGCCTTTGCCCAAGGTCCCCTGGGATGTCACCATGGAATGGCTGTGACTGCCTCTGACCACAGGGCTCTTGACCATCCCCAGAAACCCCTGGGAGGTCTCCATGGAGCCCCTGTCTCTGTCTGTGACATTCCGGCTCTGGAACAGCCTGGACACTCTTGGAAAGTCCCCATGGAACCCCTCTGAGGGCCTGTGACAGCTCGGTTCCTTAGCAGGCAACCATCACCAGCCCCTGTTGCTATGGTCAGTTTCCATGGCAACCATCACCAGCCCCTGTTGCTCTGGTCAGTCTCCATGACAACCATCACCAGCCCCTGTTGCTATGGTCAGTTTCCATGACAACCATCACCAGCCCCTGTTGCTATGGTCGGTCCCTTGGCAGCTCCATGCAGATCCCAGGCCAGGGGTGGTTCCATGGACACCAGCTCAGGCCTGGAGCCAGAGCCCGTTGCCATGGCAACCATTTTCAGTCCCATTCCCAGGGCCATGGGATCCCAGAAGCACAGAATTGGCTGAGCTGGGAGGGACCCATCAGGATCCTCGAGTCCAGCTCCTGGCCCTGCACAGGACACCCCAGCAATCCCAGCCTGGGCCTGGCAGTGGTGTCCAAACGCTGCTGCAGCTCCCAGAGCCCTGGAGCTGTGACCCTTCCCTGGGAGCCTGTTCAGGGCCCCAGCAGCCTCTGGGGGAAAAACCTTTTCCTGACATCCAACCTAAACCTGCCCCGAGTCAGCTCCAGCCCTTCCCTCCAGTGCTGTCCCTGGGCACCAGAGTGAAGAGGTTCCCACAGCCCCCAGCCAGGGACCCGCTCCCAAGGCTGCTGCCAGGGCAACCAGGGCTGGCACCAGCTGGGATGCTCGGTTTCCATGGGCCAGGGGTTTAGGAATGGGATTCCCCAGGTTTGTGCTCCCGCTAAAACCGAGCTGCCCCTCACTGGCTTCCAGCCTCCCATGGAAAATACAAAAGGCAAAGATTCAAGGGTGGGATAAGGGCAATTTACTGGTAATAGCAACAAAATAAGGAAAAACTAGGAACAGAAGGGATAAGAGAAATGATATACAGGGACAACTACAACAACACTGTCCGGCTCTTCCCAGCCACGTATTTCCTCCTGCTGGGAAAGGACATCTTTGTCCATGGGGAAAAGAGAGAGTCCCTTTCCTGCCCCTGGCAGTGACCTGAGATGGGATCAAATACAATGTTGGGACCACGGCCAGAACTACCTCACATCATTGCCAGGGGCAGAGAAAGGGACAGGTGACTCCTCAGCTTGGGTCACGGGAAATGTGGGTCACAAGGACTCTTCCCAAGGTGGGTCCTCAGATGGGGGATGAAGTTGGAGACTCACACAAAACATTACCTGCACTCAGTGTACACGCCAGGGTTTCCCTTACTGGTGCCCCTGTTGGTGTTGGCTCAGGTGAGACTTCTGGGTGAAGTTCTTCCCACACTGGGGACACTCGTAGGGCCTCTCCCCAGTGTGGATTCGCCAGTGGGTGATGAGGTGGGTGTTGTGCTTGAAGCCCTTCCTGCAGTCGGGGCAGCGGAAGGATCTCTCCTCTGTGTGAATCCGCTGGTGCTTGAGGAGATTGGAGCTGGTCTTAAATCTCTTCCCACACTTGGGACACTCATAGGAGGACTCTGCAGTGTGGATGATCTGGTGCTGGACAGTGGTGTTGCTCTGGCTGAAGCTCTGTCCACCTTCCTGGCACAGAGTGGGTCTTTCCTCCTTGTTGGACCCTGGGATGGGTTTGGAGAACTCCGTTCTGTAGGATCTCTGGCACTTTTTCTCCCTGTTTGCTTCCTGTGCTATGGAGTTGCTCAAAACCGCCTCTTCCACAAGGTTCTGCTGCAGGGATTTGTCCTCTCGATCTCCATCCTCAGCTCTTTGTCTGGGGGAGGAAGGACAAGGACAGGATGGGATTTGCCTCTGTGCCACAGGGAAGGGAAAGAAGATTGTCCTGCAGGGGTTGTCCTGCAGCCGGGGGCCATGCTGGGCTGGGAGATGGAGCAGGAGAGAGGGGGAAAGGGGGAAAGGGGCACTGAATTCCTCCTCACCTGCCTGGCTGTTCTGGGGCATCTTCCTCTTCCTCACAGCCTCCTCCTCCATCTGGCCAAGGTTTGGGAATGGGAAATCCTGGTTTTGGGCAAAAACAAGGGATGAGTATGTTGAGTTTGAATGTCCCTCTGCTCAAGTCCGTCTCTACAAGTCACCCGACATCTGGAGTCCCTAACAGCCTATCAAACACCAAGAGCAGCCCTGAAAATTCCTTTGTGGTATTCTGTGTCTCGGGTCTCCCTGCCCTCCCCAGGCTGCTGAGAATCCCAGGAATCTGAAAAGCTCCCCCCCTTTCCATTTTCCATTTAGGGATGTTCGGGGTTTTGGGGTCCCAGGATCCCTTTTCCCCTTATTCTCTGCTTTGGGGTGCAGGTAGTACAAGGAGTCCCCCCCTGCCCCTCTCCAAGCTGTTGAGGGTCCTGCAAATTGCAGCGCTCCCCCCTCTCTGGGCTCCTGGGGGACACAGGGCTCTGATCCTCCAGGCTGCCTCTGCCAACAGCCGCCACTGGGACCCCCCAATGGGAACCCCAAGGGCCATTTTCCACCCAGCTTTGAAGTTCTTCATTCTCTAAATATACCCACCCCAAAAACCCTAACCCAGGGACACCTCAGGATATCTGAGCCGAGCTCCCTGTCTTGAGCTGGTAAGACAGGGGTCTGCAATGGAAGGCAGGAGCCTCCCATGAAACAGAAAATGTAAACCGCCTCTTTTTGAATTATAATTGTGAAATTAACGGGCTCCTATGTAAAGATATGGCAATAGGAATAACAGTTCTTTAGTAGGAAAATTAAACTAAAAACACAGAAGTAAAAAACAAATGTAAAAACAAACAAACAAACAAAAAGAAAAACAAAAGAAATTAAAAAGAAAATAACACAAAACAACCAACCTGACAGAATCAGAATCCAACCTGACACCAAGTTATTCAGGGTGTTGCTTGCAGTCCAATCACATTGTGGCTGCAGTCCTCCTGGAGTGACAGATGTGGTTTTGTTGAAGCAATGATCTTGTAGAAGGGTGTAGTTTTCCTCTAGAGGTCCAGTGGTGGTGTAGATGGGTCTGGTCTTCCTCTGAGAATCCAGTGGAAACCAGGCTGCTCCTGGTGCTTTAAATCTCAGCTTATAGCCAGGTGGGAATGCTTGGCTCATCCCTCTGAGTGGAGCATCTCACAATGGGATGATGTAATTTTATCAGTCATGCAGTGAGACTCAATGGCCTATTAACAGAAGATATCTCCCTGGAGGGTGGATGGGTCATGGATGGGTCATGGAAGAGATAAAGAACACAGTCCCATTTGGTTTTAACAGCTGGCCCATTAAGAGAAGATCCCCCTCAGAGATATGAGGAATGAACAGGTCATGGAAGAGATAAACAACCTGCCCCAGCTAGTGTTCACTGATGGTAATAGAATACACTTTTTTTGGTTACATCTTGCATTTCAAGACAGGGCTTGAGGCTCCTTGCCCAGGCTCTCTCCAGAACACGGCCAGGCCAATGCTCAGCAGAGAAAAGCCCCGTGAGCAGCCCCAGGGTGGCCGTGGGCAGGCTGGGGGCAAACAGCATGGCTGGGGCTCTGCACGGCGGTGCCTGGGGGAGATGGGAAGGAGCAGCAGAGCAGGGGCTGATCCATCCCCACTGCGCTGGACACCCCAGGGCAGCGTCCCACAGCGTCCTCATGCACCTGCCAACAACATCCCCCCTCTGCAGCCCTGGCCTCTCCCCCAGCTCACACAGGTGCCGCATCCTTGCAGGCACAGACACGGCAGCACTGGCTCAGGAGCCCCTGTTTGCACTGCCCAGAGCAGGCGTCAGCACCCCCATGGTGTTGGTGTGGGGAGATGAACCTGAGGGAGCACAAATGCCATCATCAGCCCCTGGGGCCAGGAAGGGCTGGGGGACAGCAGGGAAACCACTCAGGTTTGTGGTGGCCTCTGAAGTCAGCCAGAAATTTTGTTCCCATGAGCTGTGACTTTCCTGTGCCACTGCAGATGTTGTTTCTCAGAGCCAGGGCTGCCTGGCAGCCACCCCCAAACTGCCCTCAGCATTTCCTTTGCTTCACCTTGGCTTTCTTTACTCTTCCTTCTACAAATTTCTTCCTATTGCCCACCCCTGTTCCCTCCCCTGCATACAGCCCATCCCTGGTTGCCCTTTCCTCTCCGCTCCCACTCCCCATTTCAGTTCCTGAGTTTCCAGCACCATGGGAACCTCCCTTGGGGAGCAGGATCATCCTCCAAGTGCTTCAGGAATTTTCTGCAGGCCCCTGCAGTGCCTCGTGCTGCTCCCTTGCCAGAGGCACCACAGGCCAGGGGGGCACATCTGGGCTCCTGTGTCTGGCTGTGGGGCTCCCTGTTCTGGGCAAGGAGGAGGAGCTGCAGGGGCTCTGCAGGACTGACAGGATGGGCTTTGGGGCTGTGAGGAGAAGCTGAGGGACCTGGGCTGCTGGAGCTTCTGGAGAGGAGGCCCAGGGCTCATCCTGCAACTGCTGCAAGGGTGGTTTCAGAGAATCACAGAATCAGCAGGGTTGGAAAAAACATTGGACATCATCAAGTCCAACCTTTGCCCTGACACTGCCTTGTCTGCCTTGAGCCTCCACTTCTCCAGGATAAACAACCCCAACTCCCTCAGCCACTCCTCACAGGACTTGTGTTCCAGACCCCTCACCAGCCTTGTTGCTCTTCTCTAGACACACTCTCACCCCTCCATGTCTTTTTAAATTCGGGTGCCCAGAACCGGACACTGCCCATCCAGTGCCGAGCACAGGGGAAGAATCACTGCCCTGCTCCTGCTGGCCACTCTGTTCCTGATCCATAGGAGTACGGAAATGGTGGGGAGGGGGTGGGGACAAAGTCTGATTTATCATCAGCCATGAAGGGTCTTGATTTTCATATATATTTAGATTGCATTTAATGTGCTGAGGATCAATATAAATGCGACATTAATGATATCAATCTATAAAGATGTACTAAATGAAAATTATTTATTCTAATTGTAACTATAACAATATTTTAGAAATATATATTGTTTAGAAAATATTTGTTATAAAGCAGTAAAGGAAAAATTAGATGTGAGTAGTGCTACAAAGCAGATGGGCCCCTTGGCAGATGCTACATGAGAAAAATAAGGTGCAGGATGCATTTTGAGATAAGCAAGAGTTTCAAAGCTGGATTGGCCAAAGCTGGGACTACTCCAAGGCAGGGAGATGGGCCCTTTGCAGATGTTATGGGATACAGGATGTCTTAAGATAGAACTGGCCTTGAGATGGAGAAAGCTGGGACTATTCCAAGGTAGGGAGTTTGGGTGGTGGTTTGATCCATGAAATAATTACTTTTTGGCCCATAATACTTAGTTATGTATAACGCAAAACTTAGAGCGCACGCGCTGCCAGTAAGGTTATTCATAGGACGAGAGGAAGATGATGAGCCTTCATCTGAAGAAGACCACCAAAAAGCCAAGAAGACACCCTAAAAACAAGTTGAGCATGCACTATGTAGTATAGTGACATAGATTTTCAGAATTGAAAATAGAACATTTATGAGAAATATTAATGAATATGTATTAGTATACAGTATATAAGTTTAAGTTGGACTATTTTCTTTTGTAGGTGAGGTGGGGTGAGAAACCCTCCTCTGTATCCTTGACCTTTTTGCTTATGCTTTATCCGAACATTACTTATCTTTAATTAATCACTGCCACATTTTTGGATATGCTTTATTATAAAATGCTACTTAAATAAAATTGCATTGCTGCTAAATTCAACTTTGTTGCTTATTAAATTAGACATATAGAGCTTCATTTAAAACAATTTGGTGCTGAAACCCAGGAATTCCAGCCTGGGGAAGGACGGCTAGTCTCGGGAAGGAGCTCCCCACCAGCTCTTTTAAGGTGGTCCCAAGGTTAGACCAGGCTCCCTCGGAGAAGGAGTTCCAATTACAATAATGCATAAGCAAAGGAAGCCAGCGATAGGAGGCACACACAAAGGCTGCCATTGGAGTGCCAGCTAAAGGTAAAGGTGCCTGTAAAACATCTTGTGCACAAGAACCCTGTGGGAAAACGGACTGTGTAAGTACCACAGCATTGGGCAGCCAGGCAGCTGTATGTTTGTGTGTAGAAAGTCTAAAATGGGGACTGGTATCCCAGACCCCCAAAGCGAGTGTGAACCTCCCAGTATCGTGGTTTTGGCTTTCTGTGAGGAGACCATCTGGGAAAGGAGGGAAGTGAAAAGAGAGAATGAGTGAGGTTCCCTGGGAGGGACTGGCAGGGAGGGTCCCAGCCCAAGAACCCAGGGGAAGGTCCTCGAGGAGAAGGGAGCGATCTGATTGCTGGGCGAGGTGAATAAGGAGGGAGCAATTGAGTCAAGTTCAATTTTCTTTGAGAAGAAAAGCTGGTAACTTTAGTTGCTAACTTTAGTATGAGACTAAGAGGGATTGCAAGAGGAAGTGACAAGGATATAGTCAGGGAAGACAGATTGGGAGAAAGATTGGAATTAGGCATGAGGCAAACATTTGGCAAAAGACAAGATAGTGCAACAGAATAATTGGTGAGAGGACTGAACCACAAAGTGAGTGAGGGAGACCAAAATTCTCCCGGTACCAGGGATTTCTTGGTTTCTTGCCACCAAAAATGCGTCCAAGGAAAAGTAACTCCTTAGACCCAGGAGCTGCGAATTATGAAGGAAATTCACAAGAGCTTGGTACACCTGAGAACTGTGAGGGGGGTACTCAGGAGGGGAACATCCCTCAGGACAGTCCACTGGGAATGATGTTACGTTTCTAGGATGCATGGGAATCCTGAAGAGGAAAAAGCAAACAGAAAATAATTAATTATTGTATGTTTGAATGGACAAAGGAAATGATCCAGAAAGATAATTTATACTGGCCAAAGTCTGGATCCTTTGAAGATTGAATTTGCCTGGCTTTGAATTTGTATGTGAATTAAAAGAACCTTTTAATCCGGAAGAAAGTGAATATGCTGCTCTGTGGCTTCCCAGGGGAAAGGGTGAATTTGTCACTCAAAGGCAAGGAAGCGAGGGTCTTCTGTTCTATTCTTTACAAACTAGAGGGCAAGCAGCCAAAAAAGACAGACACGAGCCCTAGGATCCGTTAGATCAACTCCCACCCCCTTATAGGCAACCTAATTAGCCCGTTCAACCCCAAGCCCCCGAGGGTCCTCCTGTAAATGCAAACACACCCCCTATTCAGGAGGAGTCAGTAGCACATAGAACTAGAGGTGGGGGACAGGGAGAAGTGATGATGGGGATGGGGAAGCAAAAATGGAAGATGGACTATACCCACTTAGAAAAGTTCCAATGGCAAATCCAGAACAGAGACCTATTGGTGATGTGAGTGTTCCCCTGAACACAGGGGATGTTAGGGAGTTTAAGAAGGAGATGGGCAGGCTGCTAGAGGATCCTCTTGGAGTGGCAGAGAGATTAGATCAGTTCTTGGGGCCAAATATATACACCTGGGTGGAACTGCAGTCTATCGTAGGAATCTTGTTCACCATGGAAGAAAGAGAAATGATTAGACATTCAGGAATGAGGGTTTGGATAGAGAATGTCAGGGGCCAGACCAGGGGGATCAGAAATGGCCTATGCAAGATCCAGGTTGGAATAATCAGAATGAAAGACACAGGCAGAATATGAGTGATCTCCGGTGGATGATTATCCGAGGAATCTGGAAAGCAGGGCCCAAGGGGCAGAATATAAGGAAAGCTCTAAGTGAGCACCAAGGGAAGGATGAACCCCTGGCAGACTGGTTAGAAAGACTAAGAAAAGCCTTGCAGTTATATTCAGCTGTAGACCCCGATACTGCAGCAGGACAGGTCCTTTTGAAAACACAATTTGTAGCTAAGGCCTGGGGACACGTCAGGGAGAAGCTGGAAAAAGTAGAAAATTGGCAGGATAGGGGGCTTCAGGAATTGTGAAGAGAAGCACAGAAAGTGTGTGTGAGAAGAGATGAGTAGAGGCAAAAGACAAAACCACAGATTTTAATGGCAGCAGTCAAGGAAACACAGACAACCATGAATACAGAGAAGTGCTCAGGAAAGAACAAACAACAGAAAAAGGCAGATCCCACCTCTGGGGAAACAAGATCCATGTGTTTTTCCTGTCACTATTGGATCCAGTTCTTGAGAGTTGGCCAACATGCCTGCAAGCTCTGGTAGTCACTGCTATGTTAGTAGAAGAAGCCCGAAAAGTAACTTTTGGGTCACCACTGGAAGTGTACACACCCCACAATATTAGGGGAATCCTTGCTAAAAAGGCTAAAAAATGGTTAACTGATAGCAGAATATTAAAATATTAGGCTATCTTGATTTAATACATGATTAACACACTGTTAATACATGATTAATGCATGATTGAACAGAGATCATAGAGTTGCAAACAAAAATATGCCCAGATTTGAAAAAACAAAAATTAAAAAGAGGAGAAAAAATGTTTATAGATGGATCATCCAAAGTGGTAGACAGAAGAAGGAAATCTGGGTATGCCATAATTCATGGAGAAAAACTGGAAGTAGAAGAATCTGGTCCCCTTAGCCCATCCTGGTCAGCACAAGCCAGTGAACTCTATGCATTATTCTGTGCATTGCTGTTATTAAAGGATCGAGAAGGGACCATATACACCAACTCAAAATATGCCTTTGGGGTAGTGCACACATTTAGAAAAATTTGGAACAAAGGGGACTTATAAACACTCAAAGAAAAGGATTAGTGCACCAAGAATTGATAATTCAAATTCTTAAAGCTTTGAAGAGCCCCAAAAAGATAGCAGTGGTTCATGTGAAAGGCCACAAGAGGGGGGAAACATTAAAACAAAAAGAAACAATTTGGCTGATGATGAAGCTAAGAAAGCTTCCCTGAGGGAAAACAGCAATGTAATTATGACTCTTCAGGAAGCAGGAACACAAAATCAAACACCATACTTTTCTTTAGCAGAAGTAGAAGGCATGAAAAACCTAGGAGCAAGTCTAAAAGGGGGATAATGGGTTCTCCCTGACAAAACCACAGTTTGAACGGCAGAAAAAGGCTAGACTCATGCTTCAAGGGTAAAATTTTACCCAATAAAGATTGGAAAATTATTTTGACACCAGGAGGCCTGAAAGTAAAATTAAAATAGGCTTAAATTTGATTAAACATTTTTTATTAAAAAAAAGGTTTAATTTATTAAAAAACTGCGTCCTAAACAGTTTAAAGTAAAATTATAATTAATCCACGACATGGCTGAAGAGAGTATTTTGGTGCCCAGAGGCTATAGCTCCCATGGAAAATCGTTTTCAGCTGTGGATTTCACATAATGCTGCAATACATTTGGTGTGTCACCCACATATTGAAAGAATAACCCAGCCCCAGAATATTCAAGATATCCTTAGCACAGAAAGGTCAGAAGCTGCCATCCCACAGAGAGAAGTTTCCATGTTTCAGCAAGGTTGCTGCAAACACGGTCATCAGTGTGAGTGGTGTAAAGCAGTGACCATGAAGTGGCTGAGACAAAGACATTGGCACAGAACAACTGTACCTTGGGACCAAAAAAGGGACGTAGCTTTTATGATTAATTGTATACGATGCTTTAGTAGAGTAGAGCAAGATTTTAGAATGAACAATTGGGTTTTAGCACAGATCAACATTGATACTCATACAATAGAAGATCAAGTACAAAGAGCATTTATTTATTTAGCGTATCACATGGGATGATTAGTGGCTTTGAGAACACAGCAGGAACAACAAAGGATAATAAAAGTAAGATGTGGATTCCCAGAAGCAACAGAAAAAGATAAACTGTCTTGCTTAACCTGTTCATGTTCTAAAACTCCTTTGATAGTTAACAATTAAAAGTTTGTGTTTTGTAATTGCAACTAATTTTAATTTATTGGAAAAATTAGGCATTCTGGATTGGCTGTCAACAGCAACTCCATTGAGTTTGGAGGCAGAACAATGCCGGTGGGAAGGGATTAGACACTTCCTTGATCAATGGGAACAGCCTGAACAGATTGAAAGTCTTTTAAGAGGCCCTCAGTGACTAACACTAACAGATTTCATTGAGGAACTACAATTCCAGAAAAAGAGACTGAGAACACCTGTTACTAAAAGAGTCCAAGAACAAGTAACACACTGGGAGTGTACTAAGCATGGCTTAGAGTGTCGCCCATGGGTTTGTGTTATTTGTAAGCTTTGCCTTAATTTGTGGTGGAGAATAACAAGAGCACAAGAGAGAGACAATTGATTTGTTTAACTTGCTAAGATTGCGTGCGGGAACAGTTAACTTTAAAAAGCTTTTCCGTGATTTTTTTGGAACACCTTTGAGATATGAAGATGGAACCTTTTATGCAATGGTCCAAATAATAGAAAATTTAGACAAATGAGGTTTTACTA
The DNA here is from genome assembly GCA_020917445.1 of Riparia riparia. NCBI lineage: Eukaryota > Metazoa > Chordata > Aves > Passeriformes > Hirundinidae > Riparia > Riparia riparia. The sequence goes on from JAIXNV010000304.1 coordinate 37,497, forward strand.
TATTAGCGTTTGAGCAGGGGAGAGAGGAAACGATTCATGGTATTATAGACCAGTGTATCATAATTAACAGTTGCTGTGGAGAAGGAATTTGTGTGCCACATTAGCACAATAGACACATTTCTTACATGAATTGGCATTGTGAATGTACCTATTGGTGGTGATGAAGACTTAATAATAATCCCCAACATTGGAGCAAAATCTACCAACAAATCAGGTTGTTAGCTGAAGTAGTGAAAAAGCAAACCTTATTGTGGTTGGCACGTCTCCAGAGCTTTGGTGGTTTAGACTAAAAGAGGAAGTAGCTGACTAACCCAGGGAGAGAGAGGGAAAGGGCAGTGCTGTGAGAACTGTGAGTAATCTGTGCCATCCTTGAAACAAGCATGAGGCCAAGGGTACCAGTGAGACCACAGGCACCAGTGACTAGATCCCAGGAGATAAACTTTGCTGCCAAGAATCCTGACATCTTGGCCCTTGGCTGCAACCCAAAGGGCCTTGAGGATGGTAGAAAGTCAAAACTCCTGAGGATTATTTTCACTGTGTTTGTTGTGATGCCCTTGGCAACTGGTCAAAACTATGGAGCCACTCTGGACAGAGTCCATGAGAGAAGGGAATGATCAATGCAGGAACAAACAATAATAAAACAAGCAGCACAAGAGTGGGCAATGAGAGAACAATCTATGCAAAAACAAAGTCCCAATAATGTTGATCCCTGTAATAAATGCCATCAGTCCATGTGGGTCAAGGACAAGATGGAAACCACATGTTAGTGCTGCCTGCTACGATCCCAGCAATTTTATAGATGTTTGTGTTAAAAATAGAAAAATGGATTGGGCAGGGGAAAAATTAGGATTTAATTGATGAGCTCCTTATCCTTAAAGTGATCAAATTTGTCCTCAATGTGAATTTTTGTTTGTTTGTTTGTTTGTTTGTTTGTTTGTTTTGAGAAAGATGAGAACGGGAAAGATCCAAGTATGGGTATAGGAGGTATAGCGCCAAGGAAAAAAGAAGAAAAAAAAAAAAAAAAAAAAGAAACAAAATAAATATGTAAAAAGGGCATAGGGAAAGAATTAAAGGAACTGGATAAGCTGTATGAACAATTCAAACAGCAGTATAGCAACTGGGATTTGACAACCTCAGCTAAGAAACTTTTTGTAGCTTTGATGCAAGAAATTGCTACGGAATTAGGATTATCCAAATGCTGTATCTGTGGGGGACTTAGAATGGCTGAACGATGGCTGTGGAGAGGTGAGAGTCTAGCTCCAGAACAATTTTTAAAATGGAATCATACTCAAATTTCCAAGACATTAAAATGACCTGAAGGATGGATTTTGAGTCATCAAGTAATTGGAACAGCCTGTGTAACTGTAGAAGGAAAGAAATATAACAAAGTAGTAGGATATACTCCTTGTATAGCTACTTTAGTAGTTAATTTGGATAATAAAACTAAAACGTGATGACCAAAAATTTTTACTGGGTATTAAGGAATAACTGAGAAAATGAATTGTGAGTGGAATAATCAAACTGATTTTTGCTGGCATAAAAGTCCTGGAGCTAACCCCTACCAAAAAAAAAAACCCAAAAAAACAAAAAACAAAAAAAAACAAAAAACAAAACAAAACAAAACAAAACAAAAAAAAAAAAAAAAAAAAAAAAAAAAAAACCCTAAAATCCTCTTGGGAACAACAAGAAAAAACAGACAGTAAATTGAAAGCCCCTGATGGAATATATTGCATTTGTGGGCAATGAGCATAGAGTGAATTACCTCAAAAGTGCGAGGGAACCTGTACCTTAGGAGTTATATGACCCTCCTTCTTCATCATACCAAGGTCTAGGAGCAATATGCTGGGAACACCACTTCATGAGACTCTAGAAAGCAATAAAAGAGATTTAAACCTCAGCTTCCCAAAGGCAGGGGGAAACCAGGAATGGGGGGAAGACAAATGGCCTGCAGAAAGAATCATAGCGTATTATGACCCAGCAACTTGGGCTGAGGGTGGATCTTGGGGATATAGGACCCCAATTTATCTCTTGAATCAGTTGATAAGACTCCAGGCGGTAGTGGAGGTTGTTTCAAACCATATTTCTGATGCCCTGAAGTTACTGGCCAAGCAGCATTCACAAATGTGAGCATTTGTATATCAAACCAGAATTGCCCTGGATTATCTGTTGGCTGAAGAAGGAGGGGTTTGAGGAAGATTTAAGGAATCTGAGTGCTGTGTGCAGAGAGATGATCATGGGGAAGCCATCACAAAACTTGCTGAAGAAATTAAAAGGGTGGCACACGTACCTGTTCAAAAGTGGAATTCTATTCTAAAAACAGATTGGTGGGATAACCTCTTTGGAGGAGCCTGGTGGAAGAAGGTGGGATTTAAGCTGTTATATTCTGGATTAGGATTGCTATTCTTCCCATGCATGATTCCATGTTTTATTAGACTAATCCACCCAGTGATACAAGGAATGCAAATGACAGCAATGCCCATTGATCCAGAATTGGCAGCAAAAGGGAAACCAGATTCTTTGATGATATTAAAAGCTAAACTTACTCACACTGAAAAGAAAGGACCCAAATAGGTGTTGACTGAACATAAAGAGACGACTGTAGCACAAGTGATGTCAGCCAAATTTGAGAAGGAATGCGAAAAGCTTGATGAAGCATGGGAGATGTTAGAAAAATGAGAGGCTGAAATGAGAGAGAATGGAAACCTGGATTATTGGGAATATAGAAGAAATCGAGATTCAGTTTTAATTGAAAAGCATGAATCAATATGATTAAAAAGAGAAATGAGGGAAATTGTAATAAATGAAAATGATTCATGCTAATTGTAACTGTATCAATTTTTTAAAAATATATATTTTAGAAAACATTTTTGTGGTGGTTTCAGGCAGATTTTGGGAGAAACCCTCCCATGGGGATCCCCTCCCCTCCCCCAATCGGTTCGGGAAAAGACTTCCTCCGAGAGAAGTGGAAAAAACCTGTTTATTAAACAGACAAAGCACTCCCAGCACAATACCCGATGACAAGAGCTTCGTGCCGCTTACGGAGGGATAACAAACTTAAAGAAAGTCTCTCCTCTTGACGATTGTCACTGTGCTCCGCCGCTCCGTCTCCGCTGGCGTTGGGAGAAAAGGAGATGTGCAGGGCTGGTCTTGGTGGGGTGGGTCCCCTGTAGAGGCCCCCGGTGCTTCCCCCAGGTCCGGAGAGGCTGGAACAGTTCCGAGGAGAGGGCAAAAAAGGAAAAAAAAGAAAGAAAGAAAAAAAAGCAAAAAGCAAAAAAAGCAAAAAAAGCTTCAGCTATTCTACAGCGTCTAACTACGCTAGCACTAAACTAACTAACTGCCGGCGAAAAAAAGAACAACAGAGCTTCTTCAGTCTTGCAGTGTTCCAACTCCCCCACTCCAAGGTCACTCCGATGAGCAGAGTTTTCCTGGGGAAAAACAAACCACGCTTGCCCTCCCCCCTGCACCCAACAGACGATTGGGGATACACAGTCACCCCAGGACATCTTCCACCCCTTATCCCCATATCGTCAACTTACAGACAGAACCAATGTACATTCCACATAAAACTTCCATCCATTCTCCCCACAAAAAAGAGAATGCAAGCAATACCTGTCAATATCCTGTCACGTCCCACACTGAGCCACTGAATCCAGGCCCCAGGCTGCAGGGCAGCAGGATTCCTCTCTCACTTACTCATACCTTCAACACTTGCTCATACTTTCAACACTTAACACATACCCTCTCACCCAATAATCAGATCTCCCTGAGGTACACATCGTGTTGTTCCATCTTTCTGCATTATCCACCACGTGCAACCTGGTCCCTGAGCAAAGACAACCCCACGAATGGGTTTTTCTGTACTTGAGGCAGACCTGATCCACACTGTCTTCCCTAACAGACCTCTGACCTGCACCACTGGGACTTTATCTCCATCTGTTGTATGCAGAGGCTCAGCCTGGGCGGGTCCTGCTCGGTTGGTGGAGCCTTGGGTGTTGACCAACCAGGTGGCCTTTGCCAAATGCTGCTCCCAATTCTTGAAAGATCCCCCCCCAGTGCTTTCAGCTGGGTTTTTAACAATGCATTGTGCCTCTCCACTTTGCCTGCAGCAGGTGCATGGTAAGGGATATGGTACACCCACTCAATGCCATGTTCCCTAGCCCAGGTGTTAATAAGGCTGTTCTTGAAATGAGTCCCGTTGTCTGACTCAATTCTCTCAGGGGTACCATGTCTCCACAGGATTTGCTTCTCCAGGCCCAGGATGGTGTTCTGGGCAGTAGCATGGGGCACAGGGTAGGTCTCCAGCCACCCCGTGGTGGCTTCCACCATTGTGAGCACGTAGCGCTTGCCTTGGTGGGTTTGGGGAAGGGTGAAGTAGTCAATCTGCCAGGCTTCCCCGTACTTATACTTGGACCATCGCCCACCATACCATAGGGGCTTCACCCGCTTGGCCTGTTTGATGGCAGCACACGTCTCACAGTCATGGATAACCTGAGAAATACTGTCCATGGTTAGATCCACCCCTCGGTCTCGTGCCCACTTATAGGTGGCATCTCTGCCCTGATGGCCTGAGGCATCATGGGCCCATCGAGCTAAAAACAACTCTCCCTTGTGTTCCCAATCTAAATCAATCTTTGACACTTCTATTTTTGCTGCCCGATCTACCTGCTCGTTGTTTCGATGTTCCTCATTAGCCCTACTCTTGGGGATGTGGGCATCTACATGGCTTACTTTCACAGGCAGTCTCCCTACCCTGGTAGCAATGTCTTTCCACTCCTCAGCAGCCCAAATTGGTTTCCCTCCACGCTGCCAATTAGCCTCTTTCCACCTCTTCAGCCATCCCCACAGAGCATTGGCCACCATCCATGAATCAGTGTAGAGGTAGAGCCTCGGCCACCCCTCTCTTTCAGCAATATCCAAGGCCAATTGAACAGCCTTGAGTTCTGCAAGTTGACTTGATCCACCCTCTCCTTCAGTGGCCTCAGCAACCTGTCGTGTGGGGCTCCATACAGCTGCTTTCCACTTCCGGTTCATCCCTACGATGCGGCAGGAACCGTCAGTGAAAAGGGCATAATGCATCTCCTCTGCTGGCAATTGGTTGTATGGTGGAGCCTCTTCAGCCCGTGTCACTTGCTCTTGTTCTTCATCAGTGAGGCCAAAATTTTCACCCTCAGGCCAATTGGTAATTATTTCCAAAATCCCAGGGCGATTCAGTTGACCCATACGGGCGCGCTGCGTGATCAGAGCAATCCACTTGCTCCATGTGGCATCAGTGGCATGATGGGTGGAGGGGACCTTCCCTTTAAACATCCACCCTAGCACAGGCAGTCGAGGTGCCAGCAGGAGTTGCGCCTCTGTACCAATCACCTCCGAGGCGGCTTGAACTCCTTCATAGGCTGCTAAGATTTCCTTCTCAGTTGGGGTGTAATTGGCTTCGGACCCCCTGTAGCTTCGACTCCAAAATCCTAGCGGCCGGCCTCGAGTCTCACCAGGCACTTTCTGCCAAAGGCTCCAGGACAGGCCATGGCTCCCGGCTGCAGAGTAGAGCACTTCTTCACATCTGGTCCTGTCCTCACTGGGCCAAGGGCCACTGCATGAGCAATTTCCTGCTTGATCTGGGTAAAAGCTTGTTGTTGCTCAGGGCCCCAGTGGAAATCATTCTTCTTGCGGGTGACCAGGTAGAGAGGGCTCACAATCTGACTATACTCGGGAATATGCATCCTCCAGAAACCGATAGCACCAAGGAAAGCTTGTGTCTCCTTCTTATTGGTTGGTGGAGACATCGCTGTGATCTTGTTGATGACATCAGTTGGAGTCTGCCACCATCCATCTTGCCACTTTACTCCTAGGAACTGGATCTCTCGGGCAGGTCCCTTGACCTTGCTCCGTTTGATGGCAAAGCCAGCTTTCAGGAGAATCTGGATAATCTTCTCTCCTTTCTCAAACACTTCCATTGCTGTGTTTCCCCACACAATGATGTCATCGATGTACTGTAGATGTTCTGGAGCCTCACCCTTTTCCAGTGCAGCCTGGATCAGTCCATGACAGATGGTAGGACTGTGTTTCCACCCCTGGGGCAGTCGATTCCAGGTGTACTGCACTCCCCTCCATGTGAAGGCAAATTGAGGCCTGCATTCTGCTGCCAAAGGAATGGAGAAAAATGCATTTGCAATGTCAATTGTGGCATACCATTTTGCTGCCTTGGACTCCAGTTCGTACTGGAGTTCCAGCATGTCCAGCACAGCAGCGCTCAATGGTGGAGTCACTTTGTTCAAGGCACGGTAGTCCACAGTCAGTCTCCATTCTCCTTCAGATTTACGCACAGGCCAGATGGGGCTGTTGAAGGGTGAGTGGGTTTTGCTGACCACCCCTTGGCTCTCCAGCTCTTGAATCATCTTATGGATGGGAATCACAGCATCTCGGGTTGTTCTGTACTGTCGGCAATGCACTGTTGAAGTGGCAATTGGCACTTGTTGCTCTTCCACCTTCAGAAGACCTACAGCAGATGGGTTCTCTGATAGTCCAGACAAGGTATTCAACTGCTTAACATCCCCTGTCTCTACAGCTGCTATCCCGAATGCCCACCTAAATCCCTTTGGGTCTT
>JAIXNV010000305.1:4221-19221 GCA_020917445.1 Riparia riparia
CTGGGTGAAGTCCCCTGGCTGGGTTTGCGCTGTCTGTGACCCAGGGCCGCTCTGGGCCCCCCCCCCCGTCCCTTCTCAGGAGGTCTGACCCTTTTCCCAATCCCGTGGAATTTCTCTGCAGTCCATCTGCTCCTGCCAGAGCTCTGGGAGTCACTCTGGAGTCACGTCAGGGCCAAACGCCAGGTTCTGTCAGGAGTGGTGCCGCTCCGAGGCTGTTTTAAGGCACTTCCAAGCAAGAAATGAAGGTTTTGCACATCTCCCACACCCCTAAGGCAACGATATCCTGGATTTTTGGGGATCCCCTCTGAGCCTGAACCCCCAGAAAGGCCCAGCCCCGAGGGAAATGCTCGGGCTTGGCTGAGGTTTCACTGTTAAACACTCTGTGGCTGGGGGGGATTTGTTTCCAGAGGAAAACCCTGCCAATATTCCAGTTTATACAGTTGGGTTTGCTTTGCTTTGTCAAGCCCACGAAGCGTGAGGGTGTCGTGCCTCCAGAGCAGGTTTTATAGCCGGGGCTCTTGGCCTCCTTTCCCACACGACAATTTTCAGCTCTCACAGCTTTTTGGTTACAAAGCAAACACTCTGCCTCCTTCCCTCACACCCCAAAATAACTTGAAAGTCGGAGCTGAGGCCCAAGAGCCGCCCGGGGAGGGGGGGCCTCTCCCTGCAAAACTGAAAGTTTCGCAATTTCCATGGGTGGATCCCAGCTGGGAGAGGCAGGGAGAGCTGCGGGCACCCCAGGGGCAGGGCCAACCCTGTGCCCGCTGTCTGCAGGCTCCAGATTGGGAATGGGGGGCCCAGTGGGCTCTCCAAAGCAGCTGGGACCCCCGACTCCTGCTTCCCTCCTTGCTTTTTCCAAGGAACAGCTTGAGCTGTTCGTTTTTCCCTCGTTTGAGGATGGGTCGCTGCTCCCGGGCTGGCAGGGGACAGGGCTCTGCCCTGCTGACCCCAGCCCGTCCTGAGGCTCAGGAAGCTCCGGGCTGGCCGTGGCTGCCCTCAGAAAAACAACAAGGAGCCTTTCCTGCTTCCTTCCTGGCGTTTTCAGGGAGATGTGGGGCTGGGAGCGGCCGTGGGGATGCCTCCCCTCCTGCTGCTCACCCGGGGCACTTGGGGCTTGGCATTGCCCGGGGTTTGTGCGTTCCTCCAGCCCGGCTCTGCAGCCATCCATAATAATCTGGTTTATTGTGGCTCCGTGCGCTCTCCCCCTGCCCGTGCCTGGAGCGGTTTGTGTTTGAATGGGTTTGTTTGTGCTGGGCTGGGGCTGCTGGAGCCGCTCCTGGCGCAGCTCCCGGGGCTCGGCACACGGAGCTGGGGTGGCCTGGCTGCTCCTGGGGCTCCGGGAGTGAATCTGGAGCTTGGCTCCTGCCCCGAGCTGGGCGAGGAGAGCAGCGAAGGTTCCGTGCAGGAGAGAGGGAGCTGGCACCGGAACCCAGGCTGGGGCGAAGGCTGCGAGCTTTTTGGGGCAGTTTGTGGGTAAAACCCCATTTCTGCCTGCGCTCCTGCTGTAGTTTTCCTGCAAAGCCCCGGCCCTGCCTGGATCCTCCCCTCTTCTCGAGGACTCTGTGCCCCATTTAATGGCCTGGCAGGGTTTTGGTGCTGCCTCTTGGCACGGGCTCCTCACCTTCAGCTGCACCTTTGCTTGGGCTTGTTCCTGCAGGTCTGAGAGCAGCGGGGTTTGAGTGTTCCTCTCAGGGTTTGTGTCTGAATGTTCATCCCTTCTCAGGGTTTGTGTCTGAGTGTTCCTCTCATCTCAGGATTTGTGTCTGAGCCTTCCTCCCATCTCAGGGTTTGTGTCTCAGTGTTCCTCCCATCTCAGGGTTTGTGTCTCAGTGTTCCTCTCAGGGTTTGTGTCTCAGTGTTCCTCTCATCTCAGGGTTTGTGTCTCAGTGTTCCTCTCATCTCAGGGTTTGTGTCTGAGCCTTCCTCCCATCTCAGGGTTTGTGTCTCAGTGTTCCTCCCTTCTCAGGGTTTGTGTCTGAGTGTTCCTCTCAGGGTGCAGTGCCTGTGCAGTGCTCTGCCAGCAGCGTGGTTTGGTGCCTCTTGAGGCTGAGCCTATTTTTAGGAAGTGGCTCTCGCAGCTCTTCTGGTTTTGGTTCATGGTTGGTGCAGCCCTCAGTTTTAATTTTGTGGTCACATTAGTGTAAAGTTTATCCACATGATTTATGGGCAGAACCCAGAACCGTGGTGGTGCTGGGGAGGGATCCCTGCTGGAAAAGGGATCTGTCGTGGAGGGGGATCCCAGCTGGCACAGAACAGTGTCTGCATCCCCTCCAATGTTTTTTGGGATCGAAACATTCCCAGTGCAGTTCCCAGTGTAATTCCAGTGCATTCCTGGTGCAATTCCCAGTGCATTCCCAGACCTGCAATGCCCCATGGAGTGTTGGGCACCAGCATTCCTGCAGCAGGAGTCACGTGCCAGGACAACAATAGAGCCTTTTATTTTTAGAGCATTCCCAGCCCAGCTCTGTCCCCAGCATCCAGCAGAGTTGAGGTCCAGGGAGTTCCTTCCATCTTCACGCTGAGGTTTAAGGAAAAGGTGTTTTGGTTTTTTTGGGTTTTTTTTTGCTGTTTTGCGGTTTTTTTTTCCATGGGGATTTGAGGAGCCCGAGTGGTTTGCAGCTGGCCGCAGGAGTGTGGGAGCCCCCAGGGGTGAAGGGCCAGCTGCTCCTGACTTTGGCATACCAGGAGAGACCCAGATTCCCAAATCCTGGCCTCAGACGCTTCCAGCCTCAGCTCCTTCTGTAATCCAGCCGGAGCAGCCCCAGGGAGCGTCCCCAAGACAAAACCCGATCCCGAAAGCCAAAGCCAGCCCGGAGCCTGGGTGTGACCCTCCCGTGTCACCAGGCTGTCCCCAGCCACAAATCCCCTCCTCTGCAGAGCTCAGATCAGGGATGTGGAGGGAAAAGCTCCACAAGTGCCGAGGGGCCTTTGGAAACCTCATCCTGCTCCTCCTGCCCTTCTTCCCAACCCGTTTCCGAGCGGGATTTCTCTGCTGGGGACAGCCCGTGGGGGCAGGCTGCGCTGTCATCGCTGTCCTTGAGGCGTGGAGGAGCTGATTCCTTCCCAGGGACCCCCAGCATTCCCCCTGGGAATGTTATTGCTGCTGTTGATGGCTTTGGGAACACGGCTGGGAGCGCTCGGCTTTATGGGCCGTGGGCACAGCAGCAGCTGGGCTGGCAGGACTCAGCTGGGAATTGCTGGGAGTTTGGGCAATCGAGGGGAGAAACCAGCTCAGCCCAGGGTGAGCAGGGGCTCCGAGGGGCAGGGAATGTTCTGGCTTTCCTTGGATCCCGGGCAGCCTCTCCTCTGCTCCGGCTCCTGCGCCAACGAGAACCCTTTGAGGTGGGTGAAGCTCAGACTGATTTCAGAGAGGCACTGCTTTGGGGAGGAGTTAAAGCTGCAGGAAAGGTTGGGAAGGAGATCTCGAGGGATCAGTGATCCCCTGGGTGTGTCTGGATTCATGGCAAGTGCTCAGCTCCTGCTCTGTTCTGGGCTCTGAGGGGCTGGGACAGCCCTTGGGTGCCATTCCCAGCCAGCCCAGATGATCTCTGTGGGTCAGGAGGGGGAAGATTCCCCACCCAAGCCTGGTTTGGGTGAGAATTCCCCCCCTGGAGCTGCCCCAAAGCTGTCAGTGCTGCGTGGCCGATCTGTCTGAGCGTTTCCTCCTCGCCCAGCTGTGTCCAACGTGCTCAAAGCCATCAGGGCAGTGAATTATCGTCCCAGGGCTGCCGGAAGGGGGACGGGAGCGAGCTCCAGCGTCCAATCAGCTCCTCACCCGGCCTCTTCCCGAGGACAGGATTTATGGAAGGAATTTATCCCGGCTAAATGTGACATAAATCTGGGCACAGGGAAGCTTTGGCCTCTCCTGACCAAACTCCTCCTGCCCTGCCGGGGGTGATGGCTGAAGGGGGATTCCCTCTGGGATCCTCGAGGTCCTGGAGTGTCCTGCCTGTGTCCCCACCCAGAGTTTTGGTGTCCCCTCAAGGTTTGGGCAGGATTTGCCTTCGCTGCTGTCCGGAGCTGCTGCTGTCCCCTGCTCTGTCACCTCCCGTGTCACTTCTGGGCATTTCTGGGTCTCTTCCTGATGTCGGGGTGCCTTTGTTGGGCCGGGCTTTGGCTGCCAGCCCGTGCCACTGGTCACAGGGACATTTATCCCCATTCCTGTGGGTGACAGGGACATTTATCCCCATTCCTGCTTGCACAGCCCCCGGAGTTTGGCTCCATAAATCCAGCCCCAAATCCAGCCCAGCGCCGCTGATCTCTGCCTCCCGTCTCTGCGGGATCACAGCTCCTCTCTCGTCACCCTTCGGCTCTCGCTGCCGTGGCTGAGGGGAGGGAATTCACCTCCCGCAGTAGAAAAATCCCCAATTCTGTTCCCTTTAAAGCAGCTCATTGATTCCCTTCGAGGGGAGCAGGAGGGGCCACTCCTGCCTCTCCCCCTGCCACATTCTTGGAGCTCTTTCTCACACAGCTCCTAAAAATACCGACCCTAAGAGCTGCAAGTGCAAAAACCCTCCTGCCCCTGCTGTTGGGTCCCTTCCTGGCATTCCAGCATGTCCCAGCTGGGAGCAGGAGGAGCTGCATCCCCCCCCCAGAGCAGCCCCCCGAGGGGAGAACATTTGCTTTATTACAGCTTTTTTTTAAATCCAGCTGTATAAAATATCAGGGGGTGGAGGGAGTTATTCCTCGAGTTCCGAGACCGAGGTGGGGAGGGGAGGGCTTTACTTTATTTACTCTTATTTTTTATTAATGAGAACAGCTTCACTTGTAGCATAATGGGAGTGAGTGTTTTGTTATCCTTGGCTGTAATCCGTGATAAACTGCCCCTGCCATCAGCCTTGTAGTTTACCCACTGGGGAGCCCAATTATTGCCTTGTAAAATGGAGCACCACTCCTATAATCCCTTAATTAATTAAATGACAAATTTTAGTTCTCTCCCATTGAAAATATAACCGGTGCGGAGAGAGGGCCTTGGATTTATTTGATGGCTGCTCGCTCGCACTCTGTTTTCCCGTGGATTGCCACTGTCCCTGCTGATTTGTGGGGGTGTGTGTGTGTGGGGGGGATTCCAGGGCTGGCTTTGGGGGATCCCTGGGGATCCCAGGATATTCCCCGATCCCCTAAATGCCGAGGGAGGGTGGATGGGGCGGGTTTGGCGCTTGTCCCCCACCTTGCAGGAGGTGACCCCGAGCTGCAGGAGCTCCCTCTGGGTGATGGGGCAGCCCAGGGAAGCTCCCACGCCTCTCCAGGTTCCCTTCCAGCTGTAAAATCCCACCCAGTCCCTCCCAAATCCCAAACCTGGGGCTGGGATAATTCCCACCCCGGGGCACTGATAAATTCCAGCTCAGCAGAGGGGCCGCTCCCGCTGGTGCTGGGGGGATTTTTGGGGCTGTTTAAGGATTTTTGGGGCTGTTTAAGGATGTTTTGGTCCGTTTAATGATTTTGGGTGCTGTTCAGGGATTTTTGGGGGCTGTTGAAAGATGTTTTGGGCTGTTTGAGGATATTTGGGTGCTGTTCAAGGATGTTTTGGTCTGTTTAATGATTTTAGGGGCTGTTCAGGGATGTTTTGGGGCTGTTTAAAGATGTTTTGAGCTGTTTAATGATTTTAGGGGCTGTCAAAGGATGTTTTGGGGCTGTTTAAGGGTGTTCTGGGTGCTGTTTAAGGATTTTTGGGGGCTGTTTAAGGACATTTGGGTTCTGTTCAGGGATGTTTTGGGCTGTTTAATGTTTTTAGGGGCTGTTCAGGGATGTTTTGGGGCTGTTTAAGGGTGTTCTGGGTGCTGTTCAGGGATTTTGGGGGCTGTTTAAGGATCTCTCTGCGCTCTCTGCTCCCCAGGTGCTGAAGGATGGGTGACGACCGGCCCTTCGTGTGCAGCGCCCCGGGCTGCGGACAGGTACGGCCGGCTTTGCCTTTTGCCTTTTTGGGGTTGGGCTTTCCTGGTTTTCCAAGTTTAATGGGATTTGGGGCTGGTTTATCCCAGAGCTCTCCCAGCCGTCGTTCCACGGGATCCAGGGAGGAGAGCAGAGCCGGGATCTGCGGGGTGCAAATCCTGCCTGGGAGCTCTCACCCCACCTCACAGGGTGCCAGGGCCTCCCCTGGGCCTGGCCCCTCATCCCACACCCCTGCAGGGCCAGGAGGCTCCCGAGTTCCCCCTCTGGAGCAGCTGGGAATGTGACAGGTGATGGGTAAATGCTCCCCAAAATGCTATTTTGGGACGAGCTTTCTTGCTGTCGTGAGTTTCTCCTCCCTGCGGAGTTTCCCGGGATAAGAGAGGTGGAGGAGGCTCATCCTCCTCCAGTCACAGCTTCCCGTCCCGTTTTCCTTTCATTTCCAGGGAAAATGGTGCTCCCATCCCGTTTTCCTTTAATTTCTAGGGAAAACTCTGCTGTCCCAAAGCTGAGCTCAGGGGCTCTTTGGTACTGGGAGGCACTGGGAGATCATGGAATTGCTGCTGGGGCTGATTTACTGGGATCTGCTCGAAGCTGGGGGATCCTGGAATTCCTGCTGGTTTAGTGGGAGCTGCTGGAAGCTGGGGGATCCTGGAATTCCTGCTGTTTTAGTGGGAGCTGCTGGGGGATCCTGGAATTCCTACTGGTTTACTGGGAGCTGCTGGGGGATCCTGGAATTCCTGCTGGTTTACTGGGATCTGCTCAAAGCTGGGGGATCCTGGAATTCCTGCTGGTTTAGTGGGAGCTGCTGGAAGCTGGGGGATCCTGGAATTCCTGCTGGTTTACTAGGAGCTGCTGGAAGCTGGGGCAGTCCTGGGAGTGCAGATCCCAGCAGGATTTGGAGTTGTCTGTTCTGAAGCACCGGGACCTCAAAATGCCTTTTTTGGGGGGAGCTGTGGCTCCAAGTCAGATCCTAAGGGATGTGCTCACCCCGCTTTCCTGGCTGGGATTGGTTTGGGATGGGTTTGGGAATGACAATCCATCCCAAGGACCCTGTGTGTGTCTGGCTCCTCGGTTTATTTCACACCTTCCTGCCTCCCGTGGGGTTTACCCGGCATTAAGGGAATTCTGCATCCCCAGAGAGCGTCCTATGAGGGATCTGTGCTGTTGTTGCTTTTTACAGCACAGAAATGGGTCAAACCCCTCACCTGGGAGCTCCTGGGGACTCCAAAAACCACGTATTTAGGGTTTCCCATCTTTCTGGTCACTGTGGCAGGAGCCTCACCCAAATCCTTCCCTCCTTCCTTGCAGGTGAACTTCCTCCTTTTACCTTTTTTTTTTTTTTTTTTCCCTTTTTTTTTTTTTTTTTTTTTTTTTTTTTTTTTTGGGGAGGCTGCTTTTTATCTGAAACTTCTTTGCCTGTGAAATTGTGCAGGCCATTTATAAAATGTATTAGCTGTGTTTGAGCACTTAATGGTGTGAGCCCTTCAATCACACGGCCTTAAAATCGCCTTCAAACAAGCAATTAAGGCAAACAACAATGTATTTAAATTTAATCTCCCACAATCTCCCACAAATGACATATAAAGGTGGCTGCTTCCTCCTCTGGCTGTTCCAGCCTGCTGCTTATGGGTAATTCCGACAATTCTTCATGTTAATATGGAAATGCTGGAATCCTGGCAATTCCGGGCGGGGTGATTCATGGGGATCCAGCCTGACCTCGTGCACGCTTTGCTTTTTCCCGAACGTCCTTCAGGGCACAGCGGGGACGTGGGGATCCAGCCCAGCCCCACGGGCAGCGCTGCCAGGGACGGGAGCTCCCCACAGCGCTGCCCCGGATGGTTTTGGAGGCAGGGAGGGAAAGCGGGGCTGATCTCCGGGCTGGGGATGGGGTTTGGGTCTGTTTGTAGGGCTGGGAATCCTCCCTCTGGAATTCCAGGTGTTTGCTGGATCATCCTTAAAGCCCCACGGAGCTCTGAGCCTGTCCCTGTAAATCCCAAAGGAACTGTGGTTCTTTGTGCTGTGAACAGGTTCTGGTTGGTTTGTAGGGCTGGGGATCCTCCCTGGGGAATTCCAGGTGTTTGCTGGATCATCCTTAAAGCCCCACGGAGCTCTGAGCCTGTCCCTGTAAATCCCAAAGGAACTGTGGGTCTGCGTGCTGGGAATGGGTTCGGGTCTGTTTGTAGGGCTGGGGATCCTCCCTGTGTGTTGGAATTCTGGAAGCCTGGATCTGGGGATCCAAGTGTTTGCTGGATCATCCCTTAAAGCCCCACGGAGCTCTGAGCCTGTCCCTGTAAATCCCAGGCTCTCACCTGTGGTTCTTTGTCCTGTACCTGTCCTGGGAATGGGTTCAGGTCTGTTTGTAGGGCTGGGGATCCTCCCTGGGGAATTCCAAGTGTTTCCTGGATCATCGCTTAAAGCCCCACAGAGCTCCCAGTGTAAATCCCAGTGTCCTCCCGTGGGTTTCTGCACTGAGCTCGGCCCTGGAGGTGTGAGAGCTTCGCCAAGCCCTGCTCAGCCCTTAGGCCCCGTCCTGAGCCGGTCCTGGCTGGGCTGAGCTTTGCTGGGCCTTGGGCTGAGTGGGATCCTTGGGCTGAGCACGGCTGGGAGCTCTGGGGGCGAGGATAAATCTGGGCTGGGGCAGTGGGACAAGGAGCCCAGTCCCTTTCCTGCTCCCCAGAATTTGGGATCGGCCTCCTCCAGCATTCCCAGGGATGGGAAGAGGAGAGGGAACGGCAGAACCAAACGGAGCTCTGTGAGCCCAGCACCGACTCCCCCTCTTGTGTAACGTCAAAAATCAAATTATTTCGCTTTCATTTCACTCTTTGCCCCAGCAGCTGCTTCCTTCCCTCTGTAGCTGACACAGCCCCACCTTTTATGCCTCAAACCCGTTTTTCCTCCTGGTTTTGCTCCCAATTTTTCCCTGTTTCCGTGCAGGAGGAGCTGCTGAGGGCGCCCAGAATAGCCGTGCAGCTCCGTGCCCGCGCCGCCGGGCGCTGTGAACGCCGTAAACATGTTTGGGGTTGCCAGGGCTGCAGGGGGGGTTATTTTGGGATGCTCCCGGCTGTCCGTGGCCAGCAGCAGGGCCGGGGTGGCACAGCTGACTCGGAACGCGCCGCAGATGCTGCCGCAAAGATCCCGCCCAAGGTCGAGCGCCCGCGGCCTTCCCCGCAAGGAACAGGTGGAGAATTTCCCCTTCCCCTTCTCTCTGAGCCCAGGGAATGGGGCTGTTCCTGCCCCTGGAATGCCCCTGCAAGGCGGAGAGAGAGGGGTGCCTGCAGCCAGGATTTCCTGGTGAAATGATCCGGGTGCTGCTGATCACCCTCCAGAGGCCGGAGTTCATCCCCGCGAGGGCTGGGAGCGCTCCCGAGCTTCGGGGGACAGCCCCACCTGGTTAATTAGGGAGTTAGACCCTCAGGTCTGAGGGAATCTGGTTAATTAGGGAGTTAGACCCTCAGGTCTGAGGGAATCTGGTTAATTAGGGAGTTAGACCCTCAAGTCTGAGGGAATCTGGACACTGGGAGCGTTCCCGACGTCGGGGCAGGAGGACAGCTCCACCTGGGTTAGCATGAGGGAATTTGGGCGCTGTTGTTGGAATTGGGAAGTGTTCCCCACTCTGTGCAGTGGGACAGCTCCACCTCATTAATTAGGGAATTAGCTGGCTCATTAAGGCACCCAGATCCCGGCTCTGGAGATGGGGGGGCTTCAGCTGCTGCTTCAGGAGCCACAGGGAAGTTTCTCCATGTCTGGCTCCGTCTCTCCCTGTGGAAAACGGCCCCAAACCCCCTGGAGCATCCAGCAGATGCCAACCCTGAAGTTCTGGGGGCTCTCCAGAGCATCCCCATGGAGGAATCTCCTCGTTGGAGAAGCTGTGGGGCCACCCCTGCTGCCCAAACCAGCGGCACGAGTGCGATATTCGATATATTTACCAGGGAGCGCGACTTCCCCAGCCCTGCCCTCCCTCCCTGCGCAGCGTTTCCCTTTTACAAGGCACACAAATCATCCGTCCTGATTCCAGAGCCCCAGTTATCCAGGCCATTTCCTCAGACAATCGTTTGCTTTTTAAACCCCCCTTAATTTACCAATTTATTCCCCCTAAACCCTTGCTCGGAGGTGCCGCTTTGTGCAGCATTCAGGAAACGCCGAGCCCAGAACTTTTCACGAGGCCAGAAAATGATTTTTTTTTTTTTTTCCCTTTCCCCCCCCCCCGCCCTCTCCTTGCCGGTTTATTGTATCCTCTTATCTTGTCATATAATAGAAATAATGTTTATGGCGTCGAGGCCTCAGCATCACTTGGCATTTAACCAACCTCAAAAGCAGTTTATTGCTTTGTATACTCTGCTGCCATGGCCATT
Organism: Riparia riparia; assembly: GCA_020917445.1. Lineage (NCBI taxonomy): Eukaryota > Metazoa > Chordata > Aves > Passeriformes > Hirundinidae > Riparia > Riparia riparia. Next base: position 14,466 of record JAIXNV010000305.1, read on the forward strand.
ATCCCTTAAATCTCTATTGCCCAGTAATGGATGAGGCCCCAAACAGCTCCTGCCATGGGCTGAGCTGGGCTTTGGGCCTTGGAGGATCCAAACCAAAGCGGATTATTCCCTTTACAGGGTGTGCAGAGGGGGAAAATCGACCTTTACCCTTGCCCAGGCAAGCGTGTGGGGCTCACCCTGCCACCGCTGCGGCTGTGGGGTGGCACCATGGGGTATCCCTGTGGCCGTGGCTGCTCCGGTGTTTCCATTTTTGGATTCCCAGTTTGGGATTCTCGCTTTGGGATTCCCAGTTTGGGATTCCCAGCCGTGGCACCCGAGCTGTGCCTGCTGTGCCCGGCCCCAGGGCCGATCCTGCCCCTGGAGCAGATCAGGTTGTTCCAGAGGAGCTGCTGTGGTGGGAAAAGGCAGCAAAGGAGGGAGGTGGGAGCGAGCAGGGTTTGAGGGGCCTGTGCCATCCCAGAGCCTGCTTTGTCCTTCTCCCTTCCAGCCCCAGGCACGGCATTCCCAGCCTGGCAGGTGCCAGGAGCCACCTGGAGCCAGGGATGTCCCAGCTCACCTGGGAGAGCTGCGGGTGAGGAGCAAACCCTCGGGCTCTGCTCCTGAGGCTGGGGAAGGGCAGCAGCACCAACTCGGAATGAATTCCCGGGCGGTTCAGGGAGCGCAGCTGGCACGGGAGCAGCCGAGCTGTGGCACCCTGCCCTGCAGCAGGAGCTGTCCCTGGCCTGGCACCGGCCTTGGGCACAGCACGGGGTGCTGCTCCTGAGGAATTCCAGCTCCTGCCAGCCCCTGGGAGCCTTTGGGAATCTGAGCCTTCCTCTGAGGAGCCTGTGGGATGGGGCCTCTCTCCAGAGCTGGCGCTTCACCGTGGTGGCACCTGGGACTGCCCCTCCAGGGTTATGGGGTGCACACCTGTCACAGCTCGGGGACACCAGGGTGAGGGGGACACCAGGGTGAGGGGGACACCACAGTGTTGGTCTCAGCTCCAGGACACCACGGTGCGGGGGACACCATGGGTGACCAGGACACTGTGATGAGGGGGACACCACGGTGAGGGGGACACAACGGTGAGAGGGACACCACGGTGCTGGTCTCAGCTCCGGGACACCACGGTGACCAGGACACCACGGTGAGGGGGACACCACGGTGCTGGTCTCAGCTCCAGGACACCACGGTGACGGGGACACCACGGTGCTCGTCTCAGCTCCAGGACACCACAGCTCTGTGGGGCTGGACGCTCCGTGTCACCAGGGTCCAGGCACAGGTCTGGGTGTCCCAGGAGCAGCTCCCAGCCCAGCCTCAGCCCCGAAGGTGCCCCAGCAGTGCCAAACCTCCCCCCAGGAGCCGCAGAGTCCCTCCCTGCACCGGCCGAGTGTCAACACAGAAACCACGGAATGTGACGATGGAGGAGGGATAAAATGATGCTCCCCTTTGCTCCTCTTTGAGGGAATGCAGGTTCCCCAAAGGGAATGGATGCAGGATCCCAGAGGGAATGGATGCAGGATCCCTGAGGGAGTGGATGCAAGTTCCTAAAGGGGATGAATGCAGGTTCCCAGAGGGATGAATGCACGTTCCCAGAGGGACGAATGCAGGTTCCCAGAGGGATTGAATGCATGTTCCCAGAGGGAATGAATCCACGTTCCCAGAGGGATGAATGCAGGTTCCCTGAAGAACAAATGCAGGTTCCCTGAGGAATGAATGCACGTTCCCAGAGGGAATGAATCCACATTCCCAGAGGGAATGAATCCACGTTCCCAGAGGGATGAATCCATGTTCCCTGAGGAATGAATGCAGGGTTCCTGAGGAACGAATGCACGTTCCCAGAGGGATGAATGCACGTTCCCAGAGGGACGAATGCAGGTTCCCTGAGGAATGAATGCACGTTCCCAGAGGGATGAATGCACATTCCCAGAGGGACGAATGCAGGTTCCCTGAGGAACAAATGCACGTTCCCAGAGGGATGAATGCAAGTTCCTAAAGGGGATGAATGCAGGTTCCCTGAGGAACGAATGCACGTTCCCAGAGGGATGAATGCAGGTTCCCAGAGTGCATCACTGACAGCAGCTGCAGTCCCTGCACCGAGCAGCAGCTGCTGCACGGCTCCAGCCTCGCAGGCTCCGCATGCATGCGGGGCTGGCTCCGGGAGCTCTCGGGCTGTTGGCAGGAAAAGGAGGGAATTAATTTGAGCCGTAACTCCTGGGCTGTCAGCAGAGCCCAGTGATCTCCCCCACCTCTCGCCGAAGGTATTTTTGGAGGTGGGGAGGGGGAAGGCTAATTTTGAATAATAATAAGCTTGAGAAGGCATCTGAAACCAGTAAACGTTTATTTTTTACACTCCTATAACTTAAAAACGGCCAAACCAATTTAAACCAAATTGGATAATAAAAAATATTGCTCCTAGGCTGAGCCCCTGTTTGCCAAGTTCCAGCCTAGAATGAATTTTTATGGCCAAATTATAAACCCCCTAGAAATGAAGGTTTAAAATGGAAATGTTGACAGACCTTTAACTACAAAAGCACCGTAATAGAACTTCTTTTTTTCTAAAATGGCCGGTTTAAAATATAATTAAGACTTAAATATTATTTAATAGCAGCGTTTCCTGTAAGTTAAAATCTTTGTCATTCCTCTGGCTGGGATTCCTTGGCAGTTCTTGGCAGCGCTGTGCAGCACGTGTGTGCCACACAGCCAGGGCTGACAGCAGTCCCAAAATGGCCCGGAGCCGGGAATGAGCCGGGAATGAGCTGGGAATGAGCCTGGATGTGTCTGGATGAGCTGGGAACGAGCCGGGATCAGGCTGGAAGCTCCTGGAAGCTCCGTGCCGCAGTGTCCTTGCAGGAAAGGCTTTTCTGCTGCAGAGCCCGCTCCGGCTTCTCCCTGCTCCCTTCCCGAGGGAGGTGCTGGCATTGGGGTGGCACTGGCCCTGGGGTGACACTGGCATTGGGGTGACACTGATATTGAGGTGATACTGGCTTCAGGGTGACACTGGCATTGAGGTGGCACTGGTCCTGGAGTGGCACTGGCATTGAGGTGGCACTGGCATTGAAGTGGCACTGGCGTTGGGGTGGCACTGACATTGGGGTGACACTGACATTGCAGTGACACTGACATTGTGGTGGCACTGGTGTTGGGGTGGCACTGACATTGGGGTGACACTGGCATTAGGGTGACCCTGGCCCTGGAGTGGCACTGACATTGAGGTGACACTGACATTGCAGTGACACTGACATTGAGGTGACACTGACATTGAGGTGGCACTGACATTGGGGTGGCACTGACATTGGGGTGACACTGACATTAGGGTGACCCTGGCCCTGGAGTGGCACTGGCATTGAGGTGACACTGACATTGCAGTGACACTGGCATTGGGGTGGCACTGACCTTGGGGTGACACTGGCCCTGGAGTGGCACTGACATTGAGGTGACACTGACATTGCAGTGACACTGGCATTGAGGTGGCACTGGCGTTGGGGTGACACTGACATTAGGGTGACCCTGGCCCTGGAGTGGCTCTGGCATTGGGGTGGCATTCCTGTGAACATCCCAGCCCTGGATTCCTGGGCGTTCCTGAGGATTTCGGATTCATCCTGGTGCCCCTTGAGCCGCGTTTGGCGCTCCTCAGGCTCCGCCGGCTTTCTCCTGAGCTCGGTTTCTGATTTATTTGGGGTTCATATTTTCTCCTGAGCCTCGCTGTTCCCGGTCTCCACCTCCTGCAGCAGCGGGGAATGAGGAGGGCGGGTGTCTCATTTTTGGGAACGCGCTCAGGGCTGCAGAAATCCCCCCTGGAGGAGCTCGGCCGTGCCCTCTCGGGTTCCTTCTTTGGATTTAGAGGCTCTCACACCCGCCGAGTTTCGGCTGGGAGCGAAGGGAGCGGAGCCAAGTCCTCACCTGGAGCTCCTGCTCTGTCCCAGAAATGCAAATTGCGCTGCCAGGAGCTGAGCCAGGCTCCGGGGGGAGCAGAAATCGCCTCTGAACCTGAGCTGGAGCCTGAGCGCAGCTCCCAGCCGGGCCTGGGTTTCTTCCAGAGCTGCAGAACCTGCCTTGTTTCTCCCTAAAAGCCACGGGAACGGGGCTGGGGGCTGATGGCGAGGGAGGGAGGGGTCCCAAAGTGCCACCAAACCCTCAGGCTTGGAGCTTTCCCTCCCTGCTCCCTGCTCCGAGTGTTTTCCTGGCGCCCGCAGTACTTCCCGGTGTTAACGCCGGTGTTTCGGAGTCAAGGCTGTTCGGTTTTGAAGCCTCGCTCGCTCCCCTGCCTGCTGCTCTGAGACAATTGTAAATCCTTTTTATTTTACTGGGAGAACAAATCACTTAACTCCTCGGAGCAGCAGCTCTGACAAAGACCTCGTTATCGGCATCATGGATATATCCCAGAATCAGCACCGCAGCGGGGATGGGGCTGGAGAGGAAAAGGATTTATCCTGCCCTCCGAAAGGTGCCTGAGCTTGCAGGATTTTCTGTAAACTTCTTGTCTAAAATCCAGCCAAGCTGTCGCTTCACTTTAAAATAACCCCAGGCTGGAGGTGGGGGAATGTGCCTGGGTTTTATCCCTTCCCCGGTGCTGTGAAAAGGGATCCGTGGGCTGGAGAGGGACGGGAAGGTTTCCCTTTCACCCCGCCCTGTGCCCTGGATTTTTTATTTAACACCCAAATAAATGACTGGGCTTTGATTCACGAGCCGCTTCCCCCTCGGGCCCAGCCCAGCCCGGCAGCCAAAGTCTCCCTTTTCCTCCCTTTTCCTCCCTTTTCCTCCCTTTTCCTCCCTT
>JAIXNV010000306.1:0-21271 GCA_020917445.1 Riparia riparia
TCCTGCAACAGCTGGCTGGATAAGGAATGCATCTACTTCTGTCACCTGGACATCATCTGGGTCAACACGCCTGGGTGAGCAGGAGCGCGGGCTGGCGCTGCTGATGGGCAGGGGCTGTACCCGAGGAGGGTGGGAAAGGGTCCCGGTGCTCCGGGGCTCTGGCAGCACCTGCTCCGAGGTGCACGGAGCCTGGAAGGGGACAAACTGTGCTGCTGCTGCTGCCGGCGCTCAGGTGTTTGTCCAACCCCCGGGGGTCGGGGTGAAAGCACAGGGCGCTGCTTCCTCCCGGGCTCGGCTTTTCCTGAGGTTTGCACCTCTGCGAGCCCGCAGCAACGCCGAGATGTTGCGGCTGCGAGTCAGGAAAAGTTCCTCTCCCCGCTCGCCCGCCGCAAGCCCGGCTGCTGCCTGCCAGTTTTGTTAATGAGACAGTGGTGGGCCCGTGGCTGCCAAGTCCTGCCCTCAGGAATGCCGAAGCAGCTTTCCCGGCGCTTTCAGACCAATGGCCATCGCGCCGGAGCACAACACATGCGCTCAGGTGTGGTTATAATCGTGCTCGCTGGCATGCGTTTACAGCTCGCTGCTTGCTCGGGGAATTGTTGCAGTTCCTGCCAATCCTGCAGCCTCTGGGAGAGGAGATTGCCATCAGAGATGGAGCGGGAGCGTGCTCGCGGCTCTGGGAGCAGGCTGTGAGCACGAGAACCTGCTCTGGCCCCGACACATCTCGGGCTGTGCCGTGTGTTAAACCTGCAGGGGAGGAGGGCACCGAGCTGGGCCGTGCTGCTCAGGAGCTGTGCCACCCATGGGAGCCGCCAGCTCGCCCAGCCCGTGTGGCAGCCCCAGCACGGGCACCTGGGCTGCTGCAAGGAGGGAAAACTCCCCTTCCCAGGCAGCAGAGAGCGGCCAGCTCCCGGCAGGGAAGGGTTAGGTGGGAGAGGAGCTGCAGTTTAAAGGCTCAGACCTATCAGTGACCTTTTCACCTTATGCCTATAGATGAGTCTTTTATTATGCTGGCACTGGCTTGGCTGCCTCCCAGGACCCTGTTATAAACCCGCTGGCCAATAAAAAGCCGGTGGCATAGCTGAATTCCTTTGTTTTTCCCAGGCACACCGCTCCCTACGGCTTGGGCAGCCCGCCAAGGCGGCGCAAGAGGTCGGCGGGCAGGTGCCAGTGCTCGCACTCCAGGGACAGCTCCTGTGCCACCTTCTGCCAGGGCAGGCCCGGGTAAGCGTTGGGGATGTCCCTGGGGGCTGCCCGGGGAGGGGAGAAGGGCAGGGCTCGGGGGCTGAGGTGTCTGCTCCTTGTCAACAGCTGGGACTTGTCCGGTGGCGTTTTTGTCCCCTCCCGAGAGCCCTGGCAGTGTCACCGGGGGCTCTGGGTGTACAAGGGTCCCCTCAGGAGCTGAGAGGCAGCAGTGTCACCTCCATCCCTGCTGCTGCCGGGAGGCTGGGGAGGCACTGGGGGAGCTGGCAGCGCCCTGGGAATGGGATGAGTGAGGGTGTGGATTTTTTGGGACACCGGTGTCCCCTGCTCAGAAGGGAGGGCTGGGAGCAGGACAGGTGAGGGTGTGGATTTTTGGGACACCAGTGTCCCCTGCTTAGAAGGGAGAGCTGGCAGCACCCTGGGAATGGGATGAGTGAGGGTGTGGATTTTTGGGACACCAGTGTCCTCTGCTCAGAAGGGAGAGCTGGCAGCACCCTGGGAGCAGGACAGGTGAGGGTGTGGATTTTTTGGGACACCAGTGTCCTCTGCTCAGAAGGGAGAGCTGGCAGCACCCTGGGAGCAGAACAGGTGAGGGTGTGGATTTTTGGGACACCGGTGTCCTCTGCTTGGCTCAGAGGGAGCAGAGCAGGACTGCTCTGAGCTGGGACTCAGCAGCCACATGTCCCGTGGCCACCTCAGATTATGGCACATTCGGGGTCCCAGTTCAGCTTCAGCAGCGCTGCCGAGGGGAGGGGAGCGAGGTGGAGATCTGTCATTAATTCCACAGCCAGGCAAGAGCTGCAATCCCCAATCATTAAATGTGCCTGTGAATAGAGGAGCTCTGGCACCGGGGAATAGCAGTCAAAGTGAGCCGCGAATCGCTCCCAAATAGCTGCAATTAACCCTTCAAAGCCGCGCATTCAGCTGTCTGTCACCGGGCCAGCTCCCCCTGAGCTCCCCGCAGCCTGGCTGTGGGTGGCTCAGGCTTCTCCTCCCGCTCTTTAGGTACCTCCAGAGTCTGAAGCTCCCTGTGAGCTCTGCAGCATCAGCGAGGTCTCTGCAGAGCGGAGCCACGAGGCCTCTCCATCACGGGCTGCTGAGAGCTCTCAGGTGAGCAGGGAGCCTAAACCCCCTCCGAACATTCCTCAGGAGCACTTGAAAATGTGTGGTCGTGGCCCCAGGCTGCAGTGACAGCTCGATCTGAGCTTCTGCCTCCTCGAAATGAGGAGACTCGGCTGTTTCTGCTCTCTGTGGCACTGAAGCTGTGCCCTCCCCAAACCAGAGCAATGCCACATAAAATGAAATTCTTGATTGCAGTGGGGAGTTCCTCTGATGTGGGACAGAGCAGGGAGAGGGGGATGGCATCGTGTAGGCAGATAATTTATTGGGCAGCAACTTTGGAGCAAAGGACTGAGCTTTTCTAACGCCACATCAGGGAACTGTGAGGAGAAGCAACAACTCCAGGAGTGTAACTGAGCTAAAGGGAGGTGGCAAATTAATGAACTGGTGGCAATTAAATCAGAGGCAGTGGGGACGCTTTATGAAAGGCAGATTCGGGGAAGCAGCGCTTTGGGTCATCCTTGAACCCTCTGCCACCTTGACGGAGCCCCACTGTGCTTTCATCCAGCCGTGGGCAGAAATTCCTGCTCTTCCTTGCCCCATCTCCTGCCTCCCAGCAAATCGTGCTGAGGGGTAGATAAATGTCATTGTGTGGGGGGCTGGAGAGTGACCACGGTGTCCCTTCTGTCCCCAGGGACCTCCGGGTGTCCAGCCCGCGCTCCGGCAAACGCTCCCGGAGGGACGCGCAGCCGCCGGCTCTGCCTTGGGAGAAAAACATCTGGAAGAAGAAGAGATAAAGACAGGTGCACGCCGAGCTCACCAGAAGAATTTGGAGCCCTGTGGGCGCCACCAGCTCCGCTGCCGGTTGTTAGAGCTGAAGGGAAGGCCGCGAGTGGAAGGGAAGGAAGTGGAAGTCTCCGTGTTCCTGCTGCATCAACCAGCACTCAAGGGACTGCTGTAAAGGGAAAAAACTCTCTCTCCATACAGTCAGAGGAGTGTCCTGGAGCCGAATTGTGCCTTTTTGGATCAGGCAAGGGCCGTGCTGGAGCAGCAGCAGCTGGACTGTGCCCTGGAGCCCTGGGCTCAGCCCGCGTGTGAATCCCAGCCGGGGGTTCTGGGCAGAGCTGAGCCCGTCCCTGGCCCGGGCTGCTCTGCCTGGGAGCTGTGTGAGCCGGGCTCAGCCCAGCCCTGCTCACAGGGCTTTGGCTGCTCGCTGTAGGCAGGGATGAGCTGCCTCCAGCCCACCTCTGCACTGTTTTCTCATCACTCACTGCCTGTGGACTGCCTGTGCACTCACTGCCTGTGGACGAGGCTCCCGTGGTGGAGCAGCTCCCAGTTTGTATCAAAGTTTATTTTGTCATCACCTGGAGCCAGCTGAGCAGTCAGGGGCACTCACTGGCTGAGGAGGCGCTGGGGTGGATTTCCACGGAGGTCCTGGCCGTAGCTGAGGATCGGTGACCCCAGGGATGGCACCAAACCAGGCGTGGCTGCTGTGGGGTCTGTGCAGGAGCCCCCAGCCCCAGGGCCGTGGAGGGTGAGCAGAGCCCTGGTGTGGGTCAGTGACCCCACCTCATCTCCCTGGACATGCCCTCGGTGAGGACTTCCCGCTCCTGAACATCCCAGCCTTCTCCAGCCCTGCCTGGAGGGAAAGGCTGCGGAGAGGGCACACAAAGCCTGGCTTGCTGCTTGGCTTAGGCCAGCTCTGAGTCAGGCTCTGGACAGTAAATGCCCAGCCAGGGGTAGCAGGTCCTGTGGGATGAGGAGCCTGGGCGGGGAATGCATCAGGTGAGGGGCAGCCAGGTGGGAATGATGTGGGGGGAAGGACTGGTTGGAACAGGGGGTGGGACTGGATCACTCCAAGGTCCCTTCCAACCCAATTCTGTAAGGGAGCACAGCCCTGTCTGAGCTTGGGCTCAGCTTTAAACCCAGATCTGCTGGCCCACGGGAGGGAAGGAAAAATCTGGGAAAAACACAGAGCTCAGGGCCCAGAAACCAACCAAAGGCAGCCTCGGGGCTCCGGAGCTGTGTCACAAATGCACTTTTGTTTGCCTGGGCAGCCTGAGCTCTGCAGGAAGCCAGGGCTGTCACCTGGGCAGGGCAGGTAAAGAGCTGCTCTCCACTGCTGGGTCCCTCTGCTGCCCACGCCAGGATTGCACAGGAGCTTGGGAAAGGCTGCTTGAGGATGGTGGTGGACCAAAATCTGTGGCTTTGCAAGTGTAGTCCCGATGGACAAGAAAAATAATTCCTTGATTTTGCTTTAAGCCCCCGGAGAGGGGGTGAAAAATAAGACCAGTTGATTGTATTGTGAATGAAACAGCAGGTTTTAATCATTTGGTCCCCAAAGCTGCAGAGAATCTGTTCTTATCTTAGACCTTCTGAAGGTTGGAGTCACTCTAAAAAACCAAAAGAAGAAAGCCCTGGAAGGGTTTGTTCCAGAGGAAATTTTGCACATGGTTTAATGTGAGTAATTTAAAATAAAACTACTGCTGTAAAGTACTCTGTCAATCCCCTCGTGTGTGTAATGTCCCGTCCTTAAGTGACTTACTGCACACCTGCCAGATGTAGCATCCTGAAATCTGTATATTTATTTAAATCTATTTTTTTTTTTTAGACAGTAATTTTCAAGATATAATTTGTAATAAAATAATGACAACGGTCAATGGTACTTCCTTTCCTTTTTTGGTGGGTGAAGCGAAAGGGATCCAGATGGCCCAAAGGAATGGGAAAAGGGAGCGGGAATGGGAATGGGGAGGCTGGGAACGGTCCTGGGCAGCTTTCAGTTCACAGTGAACCCATCTGAAACATTCCTGAACTTCAACACCTTCTTCCTTCCCGGATTTCTCTGGGAACAGGGGTGGGAAGTTCCCCCCAGGTTGCTGTGGATGTGGGAGAGGTTTGGATCCTCGTGTGAGGGATCCTGGTGGTGTTTGCCGAGTCCAACCCTTCCCCAGCCCCGTGGCTGTGGGGTCAGCAGGGCAGGGACAGAGCTTTACATCAGGAAGGGATCATTTTTCACTTCTTCTTCTTGTTATTTTTGTTATTATTATTATTGCTATTATTATTATAGCTCAAAAGCCATCATCTAAAGGATGATGTGAAGATGCTGAAGGCTCAGCACAGGCCCCAGCCTTTCCTTATTCCCTGATTTTTCCTGGCTGAGCTGCCTCTCCCACCGCCAAGCCTCCACCCCAGGCCTTGGTGTGAAAACCAGAGTCCTTCAGATGTTCGTGTGACAATAAATCACTGCTCTCCTGGGACTTCAATGGCAAAGACGCATGATAAAAAGGACCTGGAATTATACGTAGAAGGGGGGAAAAGTACCTTGAAACACTTCAGATTTCCTGTGTAAAATGCATAATGTCCATGATAAAATTCTCCCCTCTTCTGCTCAGCTGGACTCCAGAACAGACCTGGAATTGTGCCTGTTTTGGTGAACTTCCACGGCGTCCTGCCGGGGCTGATTTCAGTGGTGTGAGTGAGGGAAATGAGGATTTCGTGCGTTTCCCAGGAAAGATTTCCCCACCGAGCCAACCCTGGGTTTTAATTTGTCTGCCTGAAGTCCCAAAGGAGCCCTGGTTAGACCTTGGTCTCAGAGGGAGAATATCCTTCTTTGGGATGCTCAGAGGGTCCTGGCACCAGGGGAACATCACATTTCGGGAGCTGGGACCAGAGGAGCTGCTCTCCAGCTCTTCCACAGGGTCTGGCCTTGGAGCAAAGAGGGAAAATCTGAAATAAGCCCTGGGGGGATTTTGAGAGCTTTTGGCACCCCAAGATCAATTAACAGAAGAAATTTTAACATAGGAATAACAAGAAATATTCCAGGGAGGTTCCCCCATATGCAAGTGGGGAAACTTTGGACTCAGCAGTGAGAGCCAGAGAAAGAAATCCTGAGAAACGCCCTGCTCCCAAAACCTCGGCAGAGCTCCTTGCCCTGAGGGATGTCCTACAACGTCCCTCAGTGCCACCAAGGGCTGGGGGACAGCCCCAGCCTGGCAGGAGCCCCGTGCTGGGGCCTGCACCGATGCCAACCTCTGAGCAAAGCCCTGGGGCACAGCTTTAATTGCAAATCCTAATTAGGTAACACCCCAGGGAAGAGGATGTTTTAAGAGCATCTTCGTGCTCCTTCTCGAAGTTACTGAATTTGCTGATAAAGATTGGCTGAAGGAGGCGTGTTCCATAAATTCTCACGGGTTAACGGGAAAGAGCAGAATAATAAAACTTCATTGAAGTGGAAAGTCCGGGAAAACAGGCAACTTCCAAAGGCAGCTCTGAGCATAAATGATGGGGCATCTTTGGGGAGATGCAGCTTTTCTCCTACTGACAATTCCCGTCAAAATACACATCTTGTGCCCTGCCTGTGACTCTCCCATTTTTCCAGGAATTCCTGGGAAAAAGCCCTTCCTTGATGGCCCACAGGCAGCAAACTTCCCTCCTGCACCGTGGGACAGCTCTGTCCTCATCAGGATGGTGAGGCAATGGTTTTTTGGGTTGGTTTTTTTTTTGATGGGACTTTGTTCCCTTTTAATATTCGTTGAACTGGTTCTGCCTGGGAGAAGATGTGGTGACATAAAGCGGGATGAAGCTGAAAGGAGCGGCCCCAGGAGCAGCCAAACCCGTGGATGAGGCTCTGACGGGACCATGCAGATTTTGCGGGGAGGCTTCAGCACAGAAACGGCTTTTGGTGGATTTGGCTCCTCAGCTCAGGCGGGCAGGGAGAGGGGAGGAGCTGGAGGAGAAAACTGAAATGGTCCCAGGCAGGTGAAGGGATCAGACAGTTTAAAATTGCATTAATTAGCTGTGCTGGGTAATGAATGAGCTCCAGGTAACACACCCTGGATCCCACGGGGGAAACTCTCTGTCCCCTGTGCTGGGAACAGAGTTTCATCCCTGAGTGCCTCTGGAGCACAGCCTGGAAAACAGGGAATGAGCACCTTGCTGAGCATCTTTCCCCGTGAACTGGTGGAAAACACCTCAAGTGCTGCATTCCAAGGGGGAGAATGACAAAGCTGATCTGAGAGACTTTCCCAGACTCTGGGATCGCTTCTTGCCTGTGGTGGGGCTGTTCTGGCAGGAGCCACAACTCAGAGAGCCCGCAGAGGCTGGAGAATCCAACTGGGAGCTGTGAGAGCCCCCACAGAGGATGCAAAATCCAGCTGGGAATTGTGAGAGCCCCCAGAGAGGCTGGAGAATCCAACTGGGAATTGTGAGAGCCCCCCCAGAGGATGAAAAATCCAGCTGGGAGCTGTGAGAGCCCCCACAGAGGCTGGAAAATCCAACTGAGAGCTGTGAGAGCCCCCACAGAGGTCAGAAAATCCAACTAGGAGTTGTGAGAGCCCCCACAGAGGATAGAAAATCCAACTGGGAATTGTGAGAGCCCCCCCAGAGGCTGGAGAATCCAACTGGGAATTGTGAGAGCTCCACAGAGGCTGGAGAATCCAACTGGGAATTGTGAGAGCCCCCACAGAGGCTGGAGAATCCTCTCCCGTCTCCCTCCAAAGACAGGGATGTCCCCTTGGCACGTCCTTTCATTCTGGCCCCAGTTTGCCCATCACCTGCAGTGTGTGGTACCCAGTAAATCACCCTGACGGCTTTTTCAGCTCTCATCCGTGAAAATCTCCACGCCTCCATTCCAGCAGCGAGTCCATAACAGTTTAGGGAAGGTCTGGGGTGGGGACTGAGCCTCCCCCCAGGGATCTGATGGCACATCCGAGGCGCTGCTCTGTGACTTTGTTGTTAAAAGGGAATAATTCTCCCTCCAGCTCCGTTGCAGGGGGAGGAGGAGCGAGCACGCACGGAGCAATTAAGAAAAATGTCTTTGACCTTCAGCAACTTAATCAGTTGCCAGTGTTTTTCCTAATAGTGTGCTGATGGTTAAGTTCTTCTGGCTGCCATAAAAAGCGCTATAACTGGAGGCTACAACAAAGTGCTGATCAGCCCATCAAGTGAGTCAATCCAAAAGTAATATCTGTCTTTGTAATGACAGCAATAAAAGCCATGCCAAAGCCAGGAGATGACGTGAATAAGAATGCTGCTTAATTGTGCTGGGCTGCTCTGCTGGGTGCCTGTGCCACACTTCCAGCCTGCTCTTGGGTGACATTGTCACCCCTGCCTGGGGGAGCTAAACTTGTGTTGGTGTGGCCAGTGCTCCAAGGACAGCCCTGAGGGGTTTGGGCAGGTCTCCATCCAAGCCAAGTGGAGTTTTGGTGAGCAAAAAGCTGTTGAGTTTGGGTTGGGGCTGGTTCATCCTGACAAAATGCAGGAGGGCGGCGTCGCTGCGATTCCCTTTGTGAGAGGTTGGGGCTGGGAAAAGGGGAAAAGGGTTTATGAATTTTGGGTACCCTGGTGTTAAAGCCAGCAGGGTGAAGGCTCCCTGTGCTGAAAAGGGATTGATGATGGGCAGCAGAGTGAGGAGAAAACCAGGATCAACGAGGGAGACCCTTCCAGGCGCTGGGATGGATCTGAGGGGCTGGCAGAGGCTGAACCCTGTCCCTGAGTGAGACCAAGCGCCCTTCAAAGGTCACTCACAGGGAGAGGAGCAGAGGGGCTGGAGGATCTTTCCCTGCCTGATGCTTTATCTTGATTTTCCTGGGAGCTGGGCGCTCTCGGCACCCCCAGGCCCTGCCCAGGATGGAGCCAAACCCCCTCCACAAGCCGGGTTCTGTCCGTGCTGCCCTTTGCAGTGGCACAGGTGACAGTAACAGAGCAAACCACCCCCGGAATCGGGAACGCCCCACTCGGGGAATCGCCCTGCTGCGCACGAAGGGATGAGGAGCACCTACTGCTCCCGCTGCAAGGATGGCTGCTGCCTTCCTCCAAAACATCCCGGCGCCCCGGGATCCCTGCGAGCACAAAGGATGCCGAGGAGCAGGAACCCAGCGTGGAGCTGGTGGCAAACACGCCGCAGCCTTTCAAGGAACGGCAATCCTCCCCCGTCGGCAGGGAAAACAGGATGCAGGCCACATTCCTGCTCCCATAGACAAGGCTCTCCACAGCAGCACAAACACATTGCTCAGCTCCAATTAAACCCTGGCTTTATATCACCTTGCTGCTGATAAGGCTCTGATTAATGGAACAATTGTCTCTTTTTTTTTTTTTTTTTTTTTTTTTTTCTCCAATAAAGTCCCTGGTGTCAATTGTTTTTCCCCTCCTCGCATTTCTCCTTTCAAAGGCGCTTTCGAGGAGGGCAGCTGATTGCGCTGGAAGTTGTGTGGGAACACTTAGTCTCTTCCTGGTTTTGTTTTTTGGGGCTAAGTGCTGCCACTGGGAGCAGCAGGTCCAACAGACAAACCAGCCCAGCGAAATCCTGCCTCCCGATAAACAAGTGCAGATTCATGTGTTTGTCCATGACACAGAAAGCGCCAGAACAATGATTTGGTGACTTTTGCCAGGTTTGTTTCCTCTGCAGAGCCGACTTCCCTGGCGGAGCCTCAGGTGCGTAGCAACAGCTCAGCAAAACAAAAGCCAGCCACGGCGTGGCTTTAGGAAAACATTATCCCGGTCCCAAGGGTGGGGCTGGGCTTTCCATGGGAGCTGGGATCGGCCCCAACGGCCTGGGCTGCCTCCTGAATGCCGGGATCAGCAGCCGAGCGCCCGGGAAGAGCTGTGGGATCCTGCGGGATGCGCACGTGCGTCACACCTGGGGCACGGCGCTGGAATCTCCGGGGGAAAATGGGGTTTGTTCAGTCATCCAAGAGCCTCCGGCCTCCTGGGCGATGGCAGGTGGGACTGGATCCATCGGCACCTGCCTGGTGCAGCCCCCGAGGGGCAGGGGTCCCTGCTGGGGGGCACCTGATCCTACCTCTGCCCTGGGACACGTGAGAAATGGGGTGAGAGATCAGGTGAGAGATCAGGTGAGAGATCAGGTGAGAAATCAGGTGAGAAATCCTGACCCAGGTAAGAACTCAGGTGAGAACTCAGGTGAGAAATCAGGCCCTACAGACCCAGGCTCAGTTAGAATTCAGGTAAAACTCAGGCTCTGCAGATTCTGGCTCAGCTAAGAGCTGAGGTAAGATCTCAGGCCCTGCAAACGCTTGCTCAGGTAAGATGTTAGACCAGGAGTCAGGCTCTGCAGATGCTGGCTCAGTAAGGACTCAGGCCCTGCAGACCCCAGCCCCAGCAGAGCTGACACCCAGACCCTGCAGGGACACGTGGCACCTGCCCTGAGGTGTCCTTGGGCATCTCTCTGGGGATGCCACCACCCTGGGGACACTCAGGAGGGGACAGAGTTGGAATGCCAGATCCCAGCCTGGCACTCAGCGGTCTCCCAGCAGGGAGAGCCCAGCCAAGAGCTCGGAGGAACAGGACGTGGAGGAGACCAGGGCCTGAAACAGCGAGAGGAGACTGTGAACAGGGAAGGGAGCAGGCAGCCAGGGCCAGGGGCAAAGGTCTCTGAGCTAACGGGGAAAACGCTCACCTCCAGAGCCTGGCGCACAGCAGGAGGGTCTCTCGCTCTCCAGGCTGCTCTCACCTGCAGGGAACTTTCATCTCTCTGTGCCCTGGGCATCTCTTGCTCGCTGACTGTGAGCCAGTCCCCACCATCAGCCCTGCTCCAGCTGTGAGTCCTGAACCACCCACTGCTCCCTGCTGCTGCTGTTCGTGACTGAGTGCCGTCCTCAGTCAGGGCTTTTCCCTTCCTCTTCCACATTTGAAGCTTTCCAGGTTTTCTTTGCACATCTCTCCCCATCTCCACCCCGCTGCAGTGCTCTCCTGCTCCCACTTTTCCTTCCCCTTCCTTTATCTCTCTACCTTTTTGTTGTTATGCTACTCTGATTCATTCCATTTTCTTCCTTCCACCTTTTTCTCTCTGCTTTTCCTTGCACTTTCCACAGCAGGCGAGTTTTTAGATTTAAGTTAAAAAAAAAAAAAAAAAAAAAGTAAAAAATAAATAGGACAACAGGAAAGGAAGGGGATGGGGCAGAGGGGTCAAGGCGGGAGCTGTGGAGCAGTGAAAGAGAAAGAAGCAGCAGGAAAGGGCATCCCAATGTCAGCTCACACTCCTGGGGTGGGCAGCGAAATGAGTTGGCCTCATTTACATTAAATATTTATATTAAATATATTACGTTTCTATTTCTAAAGGCACCCACAGCAGCTCACATCCCGCTGCTCAGGGGAGCTTATCCAGGGCACAGGGCCGGCTTCCAAGCTCTTTCCTCAGCTTTTTTTGAACTCTCATTGTTTTTGTGGTGGTTTCACAGGCTCCAGAGGGATAAATCAGCTGGGATGCCCTGAGGAAGATCCAGAGGGCAGGAGTGCCCTGAGGAGCCAGGGGAGGGTGACACCAATTCTGTGCCCAGCTCTGGGCGCTGTGCTGGGCACAGGACCCTCTCACACCACGGGCGCAGCCTCTGGGGGCTCTGGGTGGGAGATCTGGGCTGCTCTTGAACTTGGCCAAAGTCTCCTTGAGGTGCACATTTACAGCAAGTGTTGTGTCCAGCAGTGAGAGGAGCCAAGGGAAGGGGGAGAATTCTGCAGCCTGAATTAACACGGTGTCGAGCCAGATGGGTCCCTCCAACCTCACAGTGTCACTGCAGAGGACAGGGAGAATGGAAGAGAAGTTTCGTGCATGATGGAGAGAACTGGATCCCTGGGGAGAGGGGTGGGTGCTCTGTGGGAATGAATGGCTGCACAGTCAGATCCTGCCCCTTGGGGCTTCGTTCCTCCTCAGCCTGTTTTATGACGTGTAAAACCTCAGGTGAAAGATGCTGAGCAAAACCAGAGCTCCCACACCCGTCCTAAATACAGAATTATCCCTTTTTGCTGCCACGGGAGTGTGCCAGCTCTTGGACATGGCAGGGAAAAGGGGGCTCAGCAGTGCCTCACACCCCCCTGCCCTGGGGATTTGTGGGCACACTCCGTGTGTGCCATTCCCTTGGGAAAACAGGAGCCCAAGCGCCCAAGGCTGCTGCCCCTTCGCACCCTCCTCCTTTTGCCTTTCTCCTCCCCTGCACCTCGAGCTGCTCCTGCAACCCCACCCCACTCTGGCTGCTGAGAGAGGGGCGGAAGAGCTGCCATGGGGGGCACCTGCAGGGTTCTCAGGGCTGTGATGTATGGCTTTGGGAAAGGTACAAAAACCGGGGGAAAATGAAGTGGAGCTACTTAAATAAAGACAGTGTGTGTAAGCTGCAGTTCCTGAGAGCCGGCGGTTCAGCTGCTGTTTTATGGGTCATATCCCCAGAGGGCTTTGTAGAGTACTTTCCTCTCTTAGCTCAGAAATGTTAAAGATCACGAATCTGGATGAAAATGACTCCAGTTTAACACTGACTTCAACATCTGGCTGTGTAGAGAATGTCAGTGTGGGTCTATTTAAAGCCCTTTTTTTTTTTTTTTTTTTTTGATAATGAGCCAGCAAATGTCACGTTTGAAGTGTGCTTTTCAACAGGGAGCCTCTGTGGAAAGAGCCGAGCTCACACCCCACCATCGATCCAGGAGCTGGGATTTAAGGAAGATGTCAAATACAGGCTGTAACTCCAATTGCTGCATCCTGGTTTTGGGGAGGGATCCTCTTTCCAGTGAAAATCCTGGAGTTTCAGCCCTCCTGGGCATGGTGCCAGGCTGTGTGCAGGGGTGCCCAGGACAGGATGAGGAGCAGTGGCCGTATAATAAATATAATAAAACACAACATATAATAAAACACAACATATATTAAAACACAACAAGTTCCACCTCAGCGTGACAGGGAACTTCTTTCCATGGAGCATGGGAGCGGCTGCCCAGGCAGGGTGTGGAGTCTCCCTTCTGGGGCATCCCAAACCCACCTGGATGTCTTCCTGTGTCACCTGCTCTGGCTGGCCCTGCCTGGGCAGGACTGATGCCAGAGATCCCTTCCAACCCCAAAATTCCATGATTCTGTGATTCTCTGGGCAGCTGTTTGTGATACCTCGGACACAAACCCCTTTTTCTGTGCCATGAAGCCCTCCAGCCTCATCTGTGTGTTTTTGGCACCCTGGGAGCCCAGTTCCCACTGCCTGGGCCGTGCTGGCTCTGCCCTCTCGGATCAGGGAGAGCCCGGGCAAGCTGGAACAGCACCTCCACATCTGATGCTTTGTTCAAGGGCTGCTCTCTCTGTGTCACCTTTGAATTTTCGCCAATTAGCCTCTAGAGTGTGATTTAAATATTGTTGCTAATGTTAATGGAGGGTGTGCATGTTTTTGTATTTACAGCTTGCCTGCAGGCTTGGAATAACACTTGTCATCCAGACAGGAGAAGGAGCAGCAGGGTCAGAGCGCTGGCAGTGGAGAGGAAAGGTTTGCTGCCCATCAGGGATGTCCAGCCCTCCTCGAGGTCCTGCTCCATCACCAGACTCTATAATTTTGTAGCTCTGTTTCTGCAGAACCCCTTGAAATGGGTGACGGAATTTCATCCCTGGTGTGAGTTTTTAAATGCCCCAGGAAGCCTCTGTTGGGGAAGGAGAACGAGGCAGGTCCTGGCGTTCCCTGGTGTCCTGAGCGTGGAAGAAGCCACTTGTGACTGGGATCAGAGCAGTGGTTTGCTCAGATCATCCCACCCTGTGTGGCTCCCTGTTCCCAGCACGTGGGGAACCTTCCACGGCTCCGTGGGGTGGGAGAGGGGATGGTGCTGGGGTTTGCAGCACAGGCAGGGTCAGTTAAAGGTTTCTCTGTGGCTCTTGGTGCTGCTCCAGCAGAAGGGATCCATTGCTGTGAGGTTCAGAGCTGCACTGCCTAAAAAAGGGGTGGAAATCAGGGACTGAGAGAGACCTGCTGCTCCCAGGGCAAGGGCTGAAACCGCTGCAACTGCACAGAGTGGAGAGCCAGGGACACGGCTGCCTGTTTGCTGCTCCCCTGGAGCTGGGAAGAACTGGGAATGCTGGTGATCCCAGACACGAGGTGTGGGGGGAGACCTCTGCCTGAATTTCCTGTAGGATAATGCAAGGACTGTGACCAAGACAATTCACCATTTCACAGAATCACAGAATCACGAAGGTTGGAAAAGACCTCCAAGACCACCAAGTCCAGTCCTGGACTGAATCCCACCATGTCACTAAAACAGACCATGAAGTGCCGCCTCTGCTTGGTTTTTGACTCTTCCAAGGCTGGTCCCTCTCCCACAGCCCTGAGCAGCCTCTTCCAATTCCTGACCACTCTTCCAGAGAAGATTTTTTTCCCTAATGCCCAGCCTGACCCTCTCCGGTGCCTACCTGGATATTCCCACCTCTTGCCGCCCGTTAGGTGGCATTTCAATAATCACATCGTTTCTGAATTTCACTTTCACTTTCCATGTGAGAAGTCTGGCTGCTCACAGAGTCAGGACAGCCTCTCCTCATCCTCACAGATGGACTCATCAGCTTTGTGCTCCGCTTCCTCTCGAGCCTGTGTCTCCAGAGGCAGTGAGGGGACGCTGTGCTGGAGAGGGGGGATGCTGGCGCTGCAGCCCCGGGATCCCGGTGGCACCGTCTTGGAAGCAATCCTGAAAGCGATAAGAGAGTTTTGCTTACGGGTGCAATCAGGCAGGAATGCGGGACAATCTATCCTTCTGTTGACCTACCTGTGGCACTGATCTAGAAAATTATGGGGTGTTGAAAGAAGCAATTCTGAAGTCAAGGGATGGTGCTTCAAGGAAATCTCTTATGGTTTATTGTCATTGGTACTCTCGTCCTGTACTGGGACTGTGAATGATTAACTCCATGAAGCATGAATGAGTTTTATGCATTTTTTTAAACTGGATTTTTAAACTGGAAAAGCCAGGCTCAGCTTCTCAGAGTGGAGCCACCTGCAACTGCTGGATGGAACCTCCAACTCAACGAAACAAACGCGGCTGGTGCAGAAGTTGTCGCTCTGAGCGTGGTTTGGAAGCAGCAATGAACAAGTCATGGTGCAAAGCAGAACTCCGACAGCCCCTGGGCACTGCCCAGGCTGAGCCAGCCCTTCTTCCCAAAGGAAAAAGTGCTTTAATGTCACTTCAAAAGTTTCAAGTGTATTTAATGAGTTTCTTTAACTCTCTTAAAACTCGTGCTGTCAGTGGGCAAGGAGACGTCAAAGACAGTTCCCTCTGATGGGTAAAAACGGAGGAAATTCCACAGGGAGCAGCTGGTCTGAGACATTGGCTTGAAGGACAAAGGAAATGATCCTGATGATCCCCAGTTCTGATCCCAGTCCACAAGGAACCATGCTCCTGCTCCAAGAATCTCAGATGGACCCTGGAAGTCAGGGGTGGGCGGTGGCGGGGAGGCTGCAAGGGCACGAGCAATCAAGAAATGTGGGACAGTGAGCTTTAATCCTCTCCTGGAGTCAGGAGGAAAATGTGTGAGTCATGGAATCGTGAATGTAATGCCCACACTCTGGGTAATCCATTTGGAGGAGGGACATGGAGAGGACACCCTGGGAATGGTTTATTTTAACTGGGCAGCTCCCTGAGACCTGCTGAACTCTGAGGCACAAGGAGCAGGACAGGCAGTGCTGAGGGCACTGCCCGAGGCCAGCAGGGTGGTTTGGGGTTAAAAAAGAGCTGTGATTTTAGAGCAGAGCCATTTGAGTGGCTAGGTTTGTCTGGAGGAAGGAAATGAGCCTGGCTTTGGAAAAAATGAGTTTTGTCTTTGATAACCCAGACCTGAGGAGCTGCCTTGGTGCCATGAGCAGGGCCCTGAACACCAGGAGATTTTGACAGAGCAGCTTTTTGCTCTGGGCTGGGGGTTTGGACAGGGTAGAATATTCTATATTCTCCTTCCTGGAGAAAAGGGAGTTCTTCCTTTGGTAAAAGAGTGATTCTGATCTTGTGCTGAAGGGCTCACCTGGGACTTGGATGCCTGTGGGCTCTGATTTATCTCCTCCACAGCACCCCAGATGAGATGGGAGTTTGTACCAAGGTGGGAATGAGACCCTCCAGTGCCTCCTTCCATGCCCAGGGCCTCAGGTTACCACCAGGTTTGGGGTAAGAAAACCTTCCTCAGCTGAGTTTGGCAGGTTCACAGCTTTCCTTCACTCACTCTGAAAAATAAGGAGACACCTCATTATGAAGCGTAAGGAGACAGGGTGGAATATTCAACTCCTCTTGGAGGAAAGGGGTTTCCTCCTTGGTCTCTGATAAATCAGTCATTCTGAGCTACTCTTGTGCTGCAGGGCTGATCTGGGACTTTGCTGCCTGAGGGTTGTGAATTCAGTTCTACCTCCAGAACACCCCAGATGAGACAGGATTTTGTACCAAGGTGGGACAGAGACCCTCCACTGCCTCCTTCCATGCCCAGGGCCCCAGGTTACCACCAGGTTTGGGGCAAGAAAACTTTTCCTAAGCTGAATTGGGCAGCTTTCCTTCACTTATTCTGAGACACAGAGACACGAGATCTTCTGGGCTCATCCCTCACCCAAGCCATGTCCTGCTGTCAGAGAGACTCCAGGATTCAGACCTGGCCAGACAGTCAGACGTGCTGAGCACAGAGCTCTGCCCAGCAGCACCCTGTGGTGTTCTTCCCTAGGAAATGTTGATTTAACCCTCTCAGGAATCATCGCTCCTCAGGGCAGTGCTGCTTTGAAGTGGTTACCAGCCTGGTGAGCAGTAAGTGCAGGGCGTGGTGTCTATCTTCGAGGCAAGGGTGGCATTCTGTTTCCTGGGGACAGAAGCTTTAATAAAGGGAGTTTCCCTCCTTGCAGTGGGCAGGTATGAGGCAGCTGTTCTTCAGGGGAGCCAGGTGAGATGCAAAATTTGGTGCAGAAAAACACAGTGGAATGGTGCTTTTTGTTAAGACCAGTTCACACTTGTTCAGTGGCAAAATTTCGTGCAGAAAAACACAGTGGAACCGTGCTTTTTGTTAAGGCCACTTCACACTTGTTCAGTGGCAAAAAGCTTAAAGGTCCAACCGAATAGGACACAACAGTGAGCGATTTAAGAAGTTTCTGTTACTGTTCAGGACTGAATCAGACCTGCAGACCCAGCTCTGGTTTGTTGGGGATCTGCAGTGATGCTCACCTTGACCCCAAAAGGGTTAATTCAATTTCTGCTGTGCCTCTGGACTTTTAGCAGGGAAACAAGGCACAATTTGGTCACAGCCTGGATCTCTGGGCTCTGCAGAGGTGGCAGCAGGAAAACCCCTCACGTGCGATGCTGGAGCGTGGAGCAGGGGTTGTGCAGGGGATAACTCCATGGAGCAGGGGTTGTGCTGGAAACATGGATACTTCCCTGGCTATTTTTTTGCCAGCTTTGCCCCACCAGCGCTGTATTTGATGAAACAGCTGCCACCAGAGGCAGAGCTCCAGCTCATCCCTGTTGCAAAACACCTGGTGAGGTGTGAGAGATGCTCCCAGCCCGTGCTGCAGCCAGTGCTTACTCATCCCACCGGGCGCAGAGCTGGTCCCTGGGCATTTGTGTTGGCAGCTCTGCTGGAACACCTTCCCTCTTGGCTGTGGTTATGTAAGGAGCTAAAAATGCTGGGGTGACTCACGGGTGTCTGAGCAGAGCTGTTGGAACAGGAACGGAGCAGCGAGTTCCCCCAGCCACGGGAGCACAGCAGGCCCTGGAGACCTCTCCCCGCTTGGTGCTGCCCCTGGTGAAGACCCTCCTGCTCCAGGGGATTCTCTTTACTCTTATTCCCCACTCCTGCTCTCCAAATGGTGTTGGAGCCCCTCCAGAGGTCGCCTGCTGTGCCTCTGATCCCTTCAGCAGCTTTTACTGGGGCCATCCCAAACCCCTCTCATCTCTGGGCCTCCTGCATCCCATCTCCCTTTATCTTTTCTCCCTTTCCATTCTCCTGCTCTCTTCCTAAGGAAAACTTCAATCCAGAAGCCCCTGGAGTTAAGGGAGGCTGGATCCAGGTTATTTTCCTTCTTCACGATCTCGTGCTCTATCCACTTGTGGATATCTTGGTGTTTTACTCTTCCTTCCTTCCCGACCTGACCCGGTCCTCCCCTGGTCCATGTTGGGGTGTCCCTCTCCAAAGGAGACTCAGGGAGCACCTCGGATCTTCTTCCAGGAATGACTTGTCCTGATCTGGGCTCATGTTTGAGTTCTCCATCAGATCCAAGAGAGGTCTCCACCCAAGAGCAAATCTGTACTTTTGTGGGCTCGTGCCACCTCAGAGGCTTTGTCCCATTGTCTCCAAAGGGATGTGATTTTTTCCATAAATGATGAAGACTCATGATTGTATTTGCCCTGAAGTTTTCAGCCCTTTGTGCTTCACAAGCCTGGACTCCATCTACACCGCAGGAGGTTGTAGCCCAGTAGGTTTCTGCCTCTTTCCCCAGACACCTGGAGATAAACAAGGAGAAACAGCTCCAAGTTATGCCATGGGAGGTTCAGGTTGGATATTGGGAAAAAATTCTCCACTGAAAGAGTGTTTAAATATTGGCACAGGCTGCCCAGGTCTGCTCAGGTCACCGTTCCTGGGAGTGTTCAAAATCCTAGCAGACGTGGCACTTGGAGATGTGGTTCAGTGGGCACGGGGGGATTCGGTCAAAGGTTAGATTTGGAGGTCTTAGAATTCTTTTCCAACCTTTCTATAGTGACTCATATCTCCTATGACAAAACCCACAGTTCCACTGGTGCCACTGTCACAAACAGAAATAAATTGAGGAGCGGGATTGGTCCCTCTACTGCTGCCTCCTCTCTGAGTGCCCTTGGTTGCTGTCCAGAGGTGCCCATTCCAACAAACTGGAAATCTCTCCTCCCCTGAGCCCCCGTGGAGCCAGGAGGCGGAAAAGCCTGTGTGCATCGGCTCTCTGGAGGTGCCTGTGACGCTGCAGGTGAGAAGCCTCAGCTCCAGAGGGAGCTCCAAACTCTGCCTGCTGGCCTGGGAGAGGCAAATGTCCATGGTCCTCCTCAGCAGCTGGATGCTGGAGCGGTCACAGCCAGCTGTCCACTCCCTGTGCAGCGCTCTTGGCTGGTACCATGGCACGAGGAGGTCCCAGTCCCAGTCCCAGTCAGAGTCCCAGTACCGATCACAGTCCCAATCTCAGTCCCTGCATAATCCTAGTCCTAGTCCCCATCAGAGTTCCAATCCCAGTTCCAATCCCCATCTCAGTCCTAGTCTCATTCCAATCCCAGCTGCAGTCCCATTCCTATTCCCAATCCCATTTCCAATCCCAGTTCCACCCCCCAAGTCCCAGTTCCAATCCCAGTCTCTGTCTCATTTGCAATTCCAGTCCCAGAGTCCCAGAGTCCCAGTCTCATTCCTATTCCCTGTCTATTTCCCATTTCCCATTTCCCATTTCCCAGTCCCAGTCCCATGCCAGTCCCATTCCTGTCCCATTCCCATTCCCATTCCCATTCCCATTCCCATTCCCATTCCCATTCCCATTCCCATTCCCATTCCCGTTCCCGTTCCCAGTCCCTGTCCCGTTCCCAGTCCCATTCCCATTCCCATTTCCATCCCAGTCCCAGCTGCTCCCCTCCAGTGGCTCTGTGCTGGTGTCTAACACATTACAGGGATCTCTGCTCCTGCGTCACCTTGTGCTTCCCAGTCCCTGATCCCACGGAATCCTGGGCTGTAGGAAGGGGCCACACAGGGTCACCTGGTCCTGATCCCTGCTCCCCCAGCGCTGTCCTGGAGCGGCAGGAAAGGGCTCTCCACACTCTCCCTGGGCAGCTTTTCCACGGCTCTCTCAGTAAAGAAGTTTTTCCTCTTGTTCAGGTGGAATCTCCAACTTCCTCTGTGTGTGGGAGGGCAGCAGAATCGCTCCAGGATGGAGCTATCCCAGCAGAAATTTTAATTTACCGATTCCAGGCTTGATTTTCCCAGTGGCCCTTAGAGGAAGGGTCCAACCAAGAGTGAAATCTATGTTAAAAGTGGAACCTTGGAGCACAAGGCATCACTCACTGTGTTTTTGGACAAGAGGGCACTGAAAATAGGAACAGAGTAGGCAGGTGATTTATACAACAGCTCAAATATAGAATAATGGAGTCATGGAATGGCTTGGGTTGGAGGAAACCTTAACGTTCACCTTGTTCCATGGCCTGCCATGGGCAGGGACACCTTCCACGATCCCAGGTTGCTCCAAGCCCCGTCCAGCCTAGCCTGGAACATGGATTTCAATGGATGACACACAGACCACAACACAAAATTCAGATTTCCCAACGCTGAGTGACGTCCAAATACTTTGGAATTTTGTCTGGAAGAGCAGGGATGAGTTTTCCCTCATCAGAAAGAAAGTAGGAGCACTGACTCCACTCCAGAGGTGCAGATTGCTCTAAAGGAAAACATAAAAACCCAACCCAACAACGCCACCAAAGCACTGGTTAGAGATTAAAGGGAGAGGGCAGGAGCTTGGAGGAAAGGTCAGGCGCACAAAGGAAAACATCTAATCCGAAAACTTGGAAACTTTCCTGCCAGTGGAGGCATTTGAATTACCTCAGAACAAAGGCTGTTGACTTTCCTTATAAGGAGGGAAAGTCCTGATTAAAAAAAAAAAAAAAAATTTAAAAAAAAAAAAAAAAAGGAAAATCTTGGTCAATAATTGTTTTCTTCTTTATTGGTTTGTTGGAAGTTCAAACAAGTGAAAGTGCCTGCTTTAGGATGAAGCAAATGTTTCATTTTGGCAAAAGAAATGGATAAAATTCCAGTTATTTCATCCATTTTAAAGTGGATTTTTTCCCCCGGTAATTTATTCCCTTGTTTGCACTACAAAAAGAAGTTTGAAACGGGAGTAACTAAATAGTTTTTTTAGTTTGGGTTTTGAGGCCTCTGTCTTCCCATTCCTGTGTAAACAATTTCTGAGGTAGGGATGAAGTCACAGCTGCCTCTCCGAGAGATAGGTCAGGGGGTTGTGGCCACCTGATGATGCAATGGGGAGTCTTGGCACACAAATCATTGGGAAAACTCCTTGTTCATGTGCAGGACACGAGCAGAGCAAAACGTTCCCTCTGGATTTCCAAACTGTGCCCCCACGAGTAAACCTCACCTGTTTCAATGTGGTGAGGAAATAGAGGGGAGTTGTGAATTGTTAAAGGCATGAATAATGAAACTGCCTGAGGATGGATGGATGGAGGGAGGGAGGGATGGAGGGATGGATGGATGAGGGATGGATGATGGATGGATGGATGGATGGATGGATGGATGGATGGATGGATGGAT